>JAQQSU010000084.1:31725-63549 GCA_028627135.1 Pseudochirops cupreus | reverse complement strand
ATAAAATATATTAACTTTACTAATATGTTTTCCTAAGGCAACTATAGAAAGAGCATATTTATATATAAATTTTATCTATTACATTTAATATACGTATTCTTAAGGCAACCATAAGGAGAAAAATCAACTATGTTCTATTCATTAAATAAAATATTGGTAACTTTTACCATATAAAACATATGCAAAAAACATACAATATATCTATATCTATAATATCTATAATGTGTGTGATTAAAGTTCAAACTGCCACTAAAGTTGAAATTAAATGGTCGCATTTGCTGCTGTCATTGACTTATCTGACACATTTGGTAAATCCAAGCCATTCTGGTTCTAGAAGCTGGCACAATATTCTGTGGGCTACAGGTCAGGATTAAGACTAGATTTAAAAACAAACAAACAAAAGAGAAACCCCAACTTTTTTACTCCAATACTTTAGTGAGTTCCTAGTCCTTACTCTGTTCCTTCTATTTCGTGTTAACAAACAAATCTCTGTTTGTAATGTTAATGGGATTTAAGATCTTCTCTGGCCCATTAATAGGCCTCATGTGGAGCCCATTAAGGGAAACTTGCTTAGGGGAGACTTGCTTTTAGGAAGGCTTTCACACCTTTTATTAATTTCTAGTTAGGCACTGAGTCATGAGGGTTATGATGCCTTCTGGCTCTAAAAAAGGTACACAGACACACACAGACACACACAGATATACACACACCTTAGCATTTTGCTTTGGCCTTCACACATTGAAGAGTGTTCTTGTGATTTGACCAGATGAGACTCTGGTAGCTGTTTCGGACTCCCTCTCCCCCTTTGAAAAACCCAGATGTTGGTGCTTCTCTCTCCGGTGACTATGTATGTATTGCCTTGGTTGGACAATTCAATCTGTTAATCTGTGCTACTTTCTCAGACAGTTAGAAGCCCTGTCTTTATTTCTCTCTCTATTTTCTTTGTTTGGATTTTCTTTGAAATTCATGGTGCTGACTTTTCCCCTGAACTAATGAATGTAATTAAAAAAGATTGTTGACCCCTTGAATAACTACCTTTCCTAGTAAAATAGAACTAAGAACCTGTGCTAGCAACCATCCTGGGTATGCCAGTGTGGTTGCCACTACACTGTTGCACATTCTTCTGGGTCATGTTTTATGGATATAGAGCTTTTCCTTTTAGCATTTCAGTACTTAGATGTCCAGTACCACACATTATTAGCTTAGAGTCCATCAAGTTGAACCTCCACATTTTATAGATGGAAAAACCAAAGTTTAAAAGTTAAATGATTTAGAAACATTACAGCTATAGAGTCAGGACTAGACTTCTTAGCTCCTAGTATAATGCTGTAGCCATACTTCGAATCAAAACCTTATGTTTACCCAAGATGTCAACCAATCAAACAATGAACAAACATTTATTAGTCACCTACTACCTGCCAGTCATAGTGGAGGCAGCTAGGTGGTCCACTGGATAGAGTGCCACGCCTGGAATCTTCCTGAGTTCAAATCTGGTCTCAGGCACTTATTAGCTGTGTAACCCTGGGCAAGTTATTTAACCCTATTGGCCTCAGTTTCCTCATCTGTAAAATGAATGGGAAAAGGAAATGGCAAGCCATTCTAGTATCTTTGCCAAGAAAATGGGGTCACAGAGAGTTGGACATGATTAAAATGAGAAGAATAACATATATCAAACACTGTGCTAAACAATGAGGATGCAAATACAAGATTCTTATAAGAGTCATGTGACTTATAACAGGGCCCCAATTCTCCTAGAACTTATCTATTATCATATTGTAGCTCAGGAGCTAGATTTAATGGACTTGATCCACTGTCAGTAGCTCTATTTTAAGCTACTTTTCATTTTTTTGGACTAGAACAGTAATTCTATTAGTACAGGGAACTTCTACTGAGGAACTTCTACCAATACAGGATTGGTACTTTCTCTGCAACTTATAGTCTTATAGTTAGAATTGCCTGGGTTACTAAGAGGGAAAATGACTTGTCAACATGTCACCTAGTCAATATATGGCAGAGGTAGAACTTGAACCCAGGTCTTCCTGACTCCAAGAACTTCTAGTCTTTTATCCACTATTCTGAGTTACTTTTTAAATTACATTAGCCAATGAAACAGATGGGTAACCTGTATTATACAATGGTCATTGTTGGACCATGGTCATTACATGATAGTTCTGTTGTGATTTTGGCTACTGCCTGTGATAGAATGTGAGATGTGGAATGAAGATTCTCCTCTTGTCCTCTCAATCCTTGACTTGACTATTCTTTCTTTTTTTCACTAAAAAAAATTTTTGAGTTCCAAAATTTTTCTTCTTCTCTTTCCTCCCCCTTCCTAAAAAAGGTAAGAATTTTAAATAAGTTTTATGTATATATCACAATCATGTAAAACACATTTCCTTATTAGTCATGTTGTAAAAAAAGAAATAGACCAAAAGGAAAAGAAAACATGAAAAAGATAAAGAAAATGAAAATAGTATGCTTTGATCTGCATTCAGACTCCATCAGTTCTTTATCTGGATATAGATAGTATTTTTAATCATGAGTCCTTTGGAATTATTTTGGGTTATTATATTGCTAGAAGAGCTAAGTTATTCATAGTTGATTATAACACAACTTTGCTGTTACTGTGTACAATGTTCTCTTGGTTCTGCTCACTTCACTCAGCATCAGTTCATGTAAGTCTCTCCAGATTTTTCTGAAATCTATTTGGCCTTCCTTTCTTATAGCACAGTAGTATTCCATTACATTCATATACCACAACTTGTTCAGTCATTCCCCAATTAATGGGGAATTTCCTCAGTTTCCATTTCTTGGCCACTACAAAAAGAGCTGCCATAAACATTTTTGTATATGTAGGTCATTTTCCCTTTTTTTCCACTATTATTTCTTATTGCTTCTCTGTCAACATCTTATAGAGGAAAAAAAGGCAAAATGAGGTGAGTCAATTTTTCCTCCCCTAGCTATCCTTTTGGCACTTCCTGACACTCCCAGGGGTAGGCTGACTATACTCTGTGTGTGTGAGAGAGTATTAAACACTTACCATAGAAGAGAGAAAATAGAAGGGATAATGTGGTTTAGAATAGAAAGGGGAATGGGACTTAAAATGGGATAAGCACATAAAAGTCAACTGAATTTCCTCAGGATAACAGTATGAACATGTAATATGTCAAAAGATACAAAGAGGACTGAATATGATTGCACATTGCTGTAATGGCAAGCAAAGTAGTACTTTGCTGCTTGTTTCAGCTATTCAGATGCCTTTGATTGTACCAAGAATCTTTGTTGGAAACAGTACACATTGTGTTACCCTTAATAGGCCTAAGGGAATTTGAAGACTTTCCCTGCCTTTAATAGGCTTAACATAATCACACGGAGCCCACAATGGGAGGAGCTTGCCAAAAGATCATAACAGGAAGGATAGAACAGGAAGGAGCAGAACAAAGAGAAGCTCAAGCAGAGCTGAGAGCAGGCAAAACTGAGAGAGAGAATGCTTGTGATTTCAGTGATGTGTTGATCTGTGTTACTTTCTAAGAACAGAGAGAGAGAAAGAGAGAGAGAGAGAATGTTTGTAACGTTGGCACTCTGTAGCATGTCTGTTGTTCTGTCAGACAGAAGCACCCTGTCTGTTGCTCTTAGACAGAAGTCCTGAAAGAGGAGTTTACTGTTGTTACAGAAATCCTGAAAGAGAACTTTACTGTTGTTATAGAAGTCCTGAAATAGGACTTTACTGTTTATTTGTGTTTGATTTCTCAGACAGAAGCCTTGTCTATTGATTTGTGTTACTTTGTCAGACAGAAAGTGAATTCAGATGATAGTGCTGGTACTATGTATAAATATTGTTGTACTCTGTTAAGCTTAATGTGTGTAAATATTGTTGTAACCCTGTTAAGCTTTGTTTTCCTAGAAAGAGAAGCTGTGAAGTGCTTAGAGCAGAGCTGTCCCCATGAGCTGAGATATGGAACAGGAATAGAGAGCTGCCTATGTGTGAATCTAGACAAGAGCTGGGAGAGCTGCTTACATGTGAATCTAGGGAAGAGTCCAGTGAATCCAGGCAAGAGCTGGAGTAATCTGCTCATGGAAGAGGAGCCATGGGGTTTGGAAGTCAGCCTTGGGTTAAGATGAGGCTTTACTTGGTATGAGGCTTTACTCTGTATGAACTGAGGAGATCGTGTGACTTACTGTGACCTAGAGGTGGATGATGTTTGTACTTTCTGCTATCCCTTTAAGGATGATTGTCTTAAGGATGATTGAAAACCAGCCTCGAGTCAAGATGAAAGAAGATTTTACTTGGACACCCTGTATTGACCAAGGAGACTGAGACTTACTGTGACCCAGGGGTGGATGTTTAAGACTATGTGGCCACCTTAGTAATAAGTTGTTATGTTATATTAATGTGAATGTTTTTCTTTAGTTTCTCAAATGTTATGATTTAGTTTATTGCTGAATAAATAGTTCACTATACTATGTGATTAGATCCTTAAAGTTATTCATAACAGCAGCCCTCAGGAGAGCTACTCATGATTGGCTTTGCAATTGCTTACCAAGAGCGATGTGCTCATAAAGATAAGCATGGAGATGGGCAACTTCTTGTGTTTTCTGTGATGATTATTGCTTCAGGATTTGTGTCTAAGAACAAGGCACAAAAAGCAGAAGTCTATAGTCACTCAGTGAAATGGCAAGGATGAAATATAGAATATTTCCCACCAGTAGCAGCAGATGCACCAGAAGTACTTGCATATGGGGAGAGAAACTATTGATGAGGATAAAAGATAGACTTCCCAATTTACACAGTAAATGGAACCACATAGTAGCACATATAGCCAACCAGAAATCTGACATTTCAAATGAGATAATGCATGTAAAACACCTTTTAAAACTTAAAGCATTTCATTAATGCCATAAATCAATTACAATTAGTTGACCATGATTTGTTAGGAACCTACAATGTGTCAGACTTCATGTTAGTCTATGAGATTAAAAAAGACATTAATAAAATAATCCATACCTCAGGGAGCTTATATTTTTATAGGAGCATACAATGTGTGTATATAAGAGTATATCTGAAATTATATGCAAAATAAATATAAGGTAATTTGTGGGAGGAAGGCATTAGCATCACGGGGGAATCAGGAAAGGTCTCATGTGGGAGGTAATGCTTGATCTGAACTTTGAAGGAAACTAGGGATTCTTAGTCATCGAGATAAGGAGGGAGTGCATTCCAGATAGGGAGGACAGGCTGTGTGAAGATAGGAAATGGGAGACAGATGTTAAATGGGAGGAACAACAAGAAGACCAGTTTAGCTAGACTAAAGAATGTATGTAAGAGAATAATGTGCAGTAAGACTAGATAGGTAGACTGGAGCCAGGCTGTGGAGAGCCTTCATTGCCAAACTGAGAAGTCTACATTTGATCCTAGAGGTAACAGAGAACCACAAGAGTTTCTTGAGGAGGGATGCAAATAGCATGATCAGACATGCACTTTAGAAATATCACTTTGGCAACTATGTGGAGAATTGGTTGAAGAAGGGAGAGATTTGAGTCAGGGAAACAAATTAGGTTGCTCTTGCAATAGCCTAGGTTAAAGGCCATGAGGGTCCAAATAACAGCTGTAACCATGTGAGTGGAAAGAAGTGGGAAATGTTGGGTCAGAAAAATTTATGAGCTATTGAAACCTATTGGGTGTGTGAGGTGACAAAGAATGGAGAGTTGAGGATGACTCCAAGCTTGGACACGTAGGAGACTAGAAGGTTGATGGTACCTACCACGGGAATATTTATTAGGAAACTCTTCATTCCACATGATTTAAGGGTAGAAGTTCATAGAGAGAATTTCCAATTTTGTAGCTATTATCATTAACAACTTGCATTACTTACATCTTGAGTTATTATAAATAAAGTGATTTTCAGACTTTGAATTTGTACATAAATGTGAATTCTTGTTTAGATATGATACCTAAACTGAAATAAGCAATGAATTCCTCAAATATCCACAAGATGGTGCTGTCAAATGGAGTTTAGATCCTATTTAATCATACCAATATGCTTGTTTCCAGGAACCTATTTATTAAACAGAATCTAGAAAAGCTATTCTGTACTAGAACTGGCAGTATATGACCACATAAAACCATAGACTTTCCACTGTAGTTTAGTGATGATTTTAAGAGGCCATGGAATTTGGTTAATAATTTATCTTTCACAATAGGGACAGGCAATGTCTTCTCAAGTGTGACATGTTTATCCTGCTAAATCCTTGCTCAGCTCAGCCATTTGTTTCCAACAACATTTTGTGAAGGGACTGATCTGGAACTTCAATTCAAATCTCTTGACCTAATTCTTTTCTCAGTTGGCAAGGATAAGAACTAATTCTTTTTTTCTTTAAATTGGACTTTTTGTTACAAGTATTAATGAAAGCCACAATATACATATATAAGGGAAGACATAATAATCCTTGCATATGAACATGTGTTAGGAAAATGTTACTAATCCTCATTGAATCTACATGCATATTTATATTCAACCTGTTGGTATAGGTATTTCTTTGATAGTCTTAAGAACAAACTACCAAATTACATTACTCTTATATTTGAAGTTTGGTGTAAAACTAGAAGATTAAGTACTTCTGTAGAGGAAATAGTTTGAATTATATTCATTACTCAAAAAGGGACTCATCATTCTCCAGAGAATTTGGTATCAGAATTGCCTGAAGGATACTTTTTTTATTCTGGAGAATTTTTCTAGACTTTTTTGCTATTCATATTTTCATTAACCAAGTAAGAAGAACTAGTTGTTTTTGCTATTCGAGGTAAACTTTTAAAGGAATCGCCTCAGAAAAGCATGTGGCTTCCTGGCGATGAAAATATTTTAAGTTTAGGGATTCTTTTTTTCTAACTTGTAAGTAAACCATAAGATCGAGCAGTTTTACAGATTTCAGGAGAGTGAAGTTATTAGAAACAACCAAAAGAATCTATAGTGGAACTTGAGTTTAGATTTAAAGAAGTAAAACAGGTATTTCACACTGGCCTTATTTATATTCAGCAGTAAAAACACAGTGGAATCAAAAGTACTTTTACAGGCAGACCTATAACTGCAAATGTCACCAACTGAAGGAAGAGAAGAATTCCATCTGGAAGAGCTGAAGTGTAATACAAAATAAAAACTCCCAGCTCACATGAGGTGAAGAGAAATGGAAATAAAAAAGATCCGATTGGCAAGAGGTGGGGGAGCAAGAAAAATAAGTAGTCTTTCTCAAAACACAATAGATAAACCACGAAATCTCCCAAGAGGAACAGTACCATATAAGTGGTGGATAGGATATACTACTCTCCAAATAGAGTATTAAGAACGCCGATATTGCAAATGACAGAACAATTGGGAAGGATATGAATGTAATGCAATCATACTGCCTGGTTAAGGACATGATTGCTGAACCTCCCTCATTCTTAACTGTAATTGTCTTTTCCATATAATTTTCTAATTTTGAATTCTGCTTTTCCGTAGAATAGACAAATTTAGTCTCTGTACCAATTTCTCTCAGGTAATATTTTTAAGTTTAACAGCCAGCAACATATCTCTAATTTAATATATTTTACAGAAATGTGTCCATTTGGTTTAAAGTCACTCATTTATTTGGAAAATAATACAGATTTCAGTATTCCTGGTTTGTGTGACCAATATCTACCTGGCTCTCAGTCAGTTCTTCTCTTTCAGTTTTCCTCAAGGGCTACACACACACACACACACACACACACACACACACACACACACACACACATGTATGTACATATATACACATATACATATATATGTATGAAGGTATGTATATCCACTAGATATTGGGAAAGTGAGATGAAATTCAAGGTAAGGCAGATAGTTAAATAAAATAGACTCAATTTCCTCTCTGCACCTAAAGAAATAAATATTTACTATGCAGATAAATTTAAAGGAAAGAAATAGCAAAAATTTGTTCAAAGTCTGTGATATAGTTGCCATAATAGCCATAGAAATTATTGTGCTGAAGGGACTGTCCCTCAAACTAGAGGAAATTCACAATTACCTAAAATGGATCTTTACAGAAAAAAGAGCGATCCTCTTTGGACTCATCTGGATTTTGAAACATGAATAAATATCTCTACTTAGTGTCGCTGATTCTCATATAAAGAACTTCAACTTTCAGTTAGAGGTTGAACCTAGCTTATCTTTCCCATATAGGTTCCTTTTAGAATTAATCTTCATTTGTAGATAGAAGGGAGAATGGAAGGGAATTTTAAAATTATTATTATAATCAAAAGTTTATATAGCTTTACTAGTGTCATACAAAAATACCCAGGCAGATTTACATCTTCCTCTCCCCCCTTCTGGTCATGGGATTTTAGAATTTAGAATTGGAAGGAGCTTTAGAGATCCTAGAATCTAATCTTTCATTTTAGAAGAAACTGAAGTCCAGAAAAGTTAAATAACTTGCTCAAGGTCACATAATTAGTAGCAGAGCTAACGTCTGAATTGAGGCAAACTAATTTAGAATTCAGTGCTCTTTCATTTGTCATAGGAAGTGATGGAGTTATGCCATGTCTATTCTGAGATGACACTACTAACCACAGTCAAGGGATACTTGAGTTGTTTTCCTAGTAATGGTGATAAATTTGTCTTGACTCAGTCACAGTCCTAGTTAGTTCATATCACCATCATCATAATAATTAACATTTATATACAACGCCTACTATATGCCAGGCAATATGCTAAGAGCTACATAATTATCATCTTATTTGATTCTCACTACAGCCCTGGTGGGGAGGGTAGGTGCTATTATTAACCCCATTTTACAGATGAGGAAACTGAGGCAAACAGAGGTTAAGTGTCTTGCCCAGGATCACACAGACAGTACGTGTCTAAGGCTGGATTTGAACTCAGGTCTTCCTGACTCCAGGCCCAGCACTCTATCCATTGAACCACCAAGCTTACTATAGCATTCTATGGACTTTGGGAGATAGCTGGAAAGAAGGATGAGAGTAAAGAAAGAGTATAGAAAGTGAACAAGATTGGAATGAGGATAAGACTTAGAACTAGAAGGAAATATATGATCCTCCAGTCCAATTTCCTTGTTTTACAAGCAAAGAAATGGAGAAAACATACATGAATAGGAGGAAGAAAGTTGTATTTGAAGTAAGGAATTCTAGGTTTGAATCTTAGCTCTGTCTCTTATTACTCATGTGATGTTATAATCACTTAAACTCCATGGACTTCAGCTTCCTCATCCATATAATGAAAGTGTTGTACTGACAAGAGAATCTGTAAGGTATTTTCTAATTCTAAGTCAGATGTTTCTATAACTGGTCTATCATGGTAAAACCAGCACCATTAGCACATTAGTTTCATGTTCTAACAGAGCTCACAAAATTAGACAACAACAACATTAGAGCTTCTTCGACCCTACTCTTGGGTGTTTCTGAAAGATTTCACACTGATTTTAGTTCACCTTCCCATAGGTTGTTTTGTTGTTTCTTTAGTTCAATTTACTGCATGGTTAGATGTCCAAAGGTGCTCTTACTTCCAGGCACCTGATTTCATAGTTAGTCCGAAGTTCCTAAGAGGGGCAAGTGGGTGGGGGGAAAGGAGAGAGAAGAAAAGATTATGTTAATAATATTACATAGTACATTTAACAATTAATGATTTTTTTCTAGTTTTTTAAAACAAAATTCATACATTTTATCAACTCTGAATATTTGTATGCTTATAACAATGCAAACCAATAGTTACTGAAAATATTCTAAAACAGGCTCCCTAAATTTATATCTTTTCAATGGGACTACAACCATACTGTATCATTCTCCCATTTGAGAAGGGCTGGGTCTTAGATGAAAACCCTGACCAATAAACTTAGGAAATGAAGACAGAAAGCATCAGTCTGAAGACAAATTAGTATCTCCTTAGTCAATATTTCCATATTATCTGTGGATGCTTTATATTCCTAGACACTTTCTTTGAGTATGTATGGAGGAAGGAAAAAACTGAGTTTAGCATTATTTGGTGTTCTTGAATCCTCTTTCACTGGGTAACTGAGTTGTTAATTTAAAACAGTCCAAACAGAAATGGTAAAACAAGCAATTAAAATTGTTAGTGGTTGACTTAAAAGTGAGTGACAGTCTAGACAAGCAGTATTGGTAAAAAAGAGGAAGACGTCTCCTTCACAGTATATTTCAGTTTGTTCTTGAATTTTTATGGAATAATCTAATCATTTTATTTTCATAAATGCATAATTTATACTTTTGGGAGAGTATCATAATTTCTCAGTGATACCCCCAATAGTACATTCTTCCCACTCCCCAAATAAAGAAATATAATTAAGCAAAACAAACCAATACATTGACTACATCTGACAATATATGCCTCACATTAAATTCATGCTTTCCCATCTCTATGCTCTGAGAATGTAATTATGTTTCATTGTCAGTCCTCCTAAAATCAAAATGGGTCATTGCATTAATTGGAGTTCTAATGCCCTTTTATGTTGCTTTGATTTTCATTATTATAGTCATTGTAGAAAGTATTCTCCTCGCTCTGTTCATTTTGTATCAGTTCATACAAATCTTCCCAAGATTCTCTGATTTCTTTATAAATATTGTTTCCTTTGGGGCAGTAATATTCCATTACACACATATATATATATCACATTTTTTTCACCTATTCTCCAATTGATAGGAGTCTACTTCCATTTTTTTTTTGCTACCATAAACAGTACTGTTAGAAATATTTTTATGCCAACCCTTTCATTTGACAGTTGAAGAAACTAATGCCCAAGGATATGAAGTCACCGCCAAGAGTCACACAGGTATGCCACAAACACAGAATTCAAATCTAAGTTTTTGTCCCTCTCCTACAGCTCTTTCTCATGATTCATAACTCTTTCTAGAATGTCATTATTACAAAATTCCTGCATATAGACCTGCCTTTTAGTAAAGTTCAAAATCTACTTTAAAAATTGATTTTTAATTTTGTGCTTGGAACAAATACTCTTGAAAACAACAATAGCTCAGGAGAAAAACTCCAGGAGACATTTCTGACTATTCAAAATTTTGCAATGTGAGTGATCACTGTACAAAGTTTAAAAAAAAAATCAAGAAAAACTTGGATGTTAGAGTTTAACCCCAGATTCCTTGCTTAATATCATGTCACAGCATCATAGAATTGTAGAACTTAGAGTGATCTCAGAAGCATTATAATCCAAATTATGCCTACACAAAAATTCCTCATACAACATACCTGGCAAGTGGTTATCCAGGCTTTGGTTGAAGACCTCCATTGGGGGGGACAGCTTACCTGAGGCAGTGTGCTACAGTGGAAAGAATCCTGACTCTATCACTCCAGTGTGACCTGGGGCAAATCACAACCCACACTTTCCTCATCTACAAAATGAAGGGGCTGAATGATATAACCTCTAAGGTTCCTTCCAGTTGTAGATCTGTGGTCTGAATGTGTTCCATCCCACTTTGGGATAGCTTTAGCAGTGGGAAGTTGTTTTTTTCTTTTATTTACAGCAAGTCTAAATGTATCTCTTTGCAATAATTCATACGTTGCTCTTAGTTTAGCTCTCTGGGACCTAACAGAACACATCTAATCCCTTTTCCACGTGATAGCCTTTCAAATACTAAATACAGCTATTATGTCCCTCTAAATCTCCCTTCAACAGGATAAACATCCTTTTCTAAAATGCATTTCCTAGAACTTAACAAAATACTCCAGATGTAGTTTGCCTGTTGTATAGTACAGATCTCTCACATCTCTAGGCCTTAACATACTCCTTTTTTAATGCAGCCTAGGACTGAATTCTTTTTCCCCCACTTGTATGCCATTATTGACTTGTATTGAAGTTTCAATCCATTAAAACCCAAACAATTTCTCCCCACAAACTACTATCTAGCCACGCCTCTCCCATCTTGCACTTGTGAATTTAATTTTTTTTTCAACTCTCATTTAAGATATCCTGACTGAGATTGAAGGGAATCTCATATAAAGTATAGAAGATGACCCCCTCCTGGATACCCAACTTCTGCTACTCCATTTACTACATGTTCATTTTAGACCTAGATTCCACACTCTTCCTATAGTCATTCTAGCAAATCTTCTATTGTTAATACATATTGTATTTGTGGTTTTAGCATTTTTGTGGTATCAGCGAGAAAGGGCAAAGGGGGTGACAATGTACAGCAATATAAAAAATGACCACTTAAGCCAGAAATCACTCTTACAGTAATATGCTTGTATTGGTGTAACATGATGAAGAAGGACTATAGGAAGAAAATTCTTTACGAGCAGAAGAAAAGAACATTCAACTCAGTGATTTCAGTCGTGCCTCTCACTTTTGTTCCCTTGGTATCATTCCCACTGCTGACACCCTCCGAGAGGCCCTCATTACCCACATGTGCCTAGTAGTCTCTTTACAAGTCTTTCTACCACAACACTCTCCTCTCTAGTCTATCTTTCATGCCAATCTTCTCCATGTATAAATTTGGAAATCTCCTTTGCTCAAAAACTTCAGTGGCTGCCTAGTAGCTTTTATGTCAGCTTTATACTCCTTTGTTAGACATTTAAGTCTCTCCACATTCTGGTGCCACCTAGCTTTTCCAATTTTAATTCATAATACTTCTCTCCACACTTTACAGCATTATTGTTGTTGTTGAGTTGTTTTCAGCCATGTCTGACTCTCCCCATTTGGGATTTTCTTGGCAAAGATGCTGAAATGGTTTGCTATTTCCTCCTCCAGCTCATTTTACACATGAGGAAACTGAGGCAAACACGTTTAAGTGACAGTAACCAATTGTATTACTCTGATTCATAAATCATATGCTCATCCCTCTATTCCTCCCCCCCCCAGGAATATTTTCCCTCTTTTTCTTCACCTGTTTAAATTTTCTCTTTTTAAAAGCCAGACTCAAGTAATAGTCTTTCTACAAAGTCTTCTCTACTATTCTTCAGTAAATAATGACTTTCCCCCAAAACCTGCACTTTGCTTTGCAATTCTTTAATGTACTTAGGTAATTATTTGTACTATTGCTGTCCAAGTTGCTAGCTTGTTCCCTGTCAACTGGACCAAACTGGCCTCTAACCTGTGGATGTCTGGAACCAAACAGAGTAGGCTAGAGACAGGAGAGTCAGGAATCAAACATAAGTTTAATTTCAAAGTGAGGGAAATGGCTTGCAAGTAAGGATGTATAGACTGGGGATCTGCCCCAAAAGGGGGGGAATTGAGGCAGTGTGGGAAGATCTCAATACGTATACCAGTGGCTCTGCAGTATGCTGTATCCCTGACAATGAGAGGTAGCAGCACCAATGAGATAAGTCTGATTCATTGCAGGGTTTCATGACCAGAACATGGGTACTGGCCTGAGCTTGTCCAGTGCTTATCCAAGCTCAGACAACACCTGGTGCTGGTCAAAACAATATAATAATTATGTGATTTCACTGTGGCTGAGATTATCCAGAGGGTGGAGCACGAAGGATTGTTGTTATGCCAAACTCAGGGACAGCTTCCTTGCTGGGCCTTAGCTCTGGAAAACAGGGTGTCTTGTAATATCTTGACATTCCCTACTAGATTGTAAGCTTTTTGAGATAAGGATTTTGTCTTATCTAAACCTTGTATTTTCCATAATACTTTACATAGTGTTTTTCCTACAGGAGATGCTTCATAAAATTCTGTTATATTGTTATGCATTTGTTTGGTTTGGGTTTTGCCTTTATTTACTAAGACCTAAACTGTGAAGAGTTCATTTTCAAGTCAGGATTAAGGTACATGGGTGCGGGCTACTCTGTCCCATTCTTGCTACTTGCTAAACCCTCTTAATGGACATCAAATCTTTGTGTTTTTTTTTTTATTTATATGAAAAGGATAACATACACAACTAAACAAGGCAGTATTGAAAACCATTATCTTAGAAAGCAGTTTTAACTATATGACAAAGTCCAGACAGAGCATGGACTTCCTATAACTACAGAAAGCAAAGAAGTAAACATTAAACTTTTACTGTAGCCCACATTTTTCAAACATCTTATACCACATTGACCTAAAATGCCAACCAACACCACTTAAAACAAATTTCAATCATACTTCAGATTGACTCTCTATGTAAATGAATAAATGATTTGATTTTCTTAAAAGAGAAAATTTCTGGGCAGAGTAAATTTTGAAGTAATTCAAGAAAATATTGATGTCTATGAAAACTGCATTACAAACCTGATTTGTCCTTATCCAAGGATGGTTCTGTATTCACTTTCCCTTGACTACAGAGGATGTAAAGTTAATGTAAGTAGAGCATTAGTAGGGTTTGCTCTAAAATATAGATGACAAAATTATTTGTGACTGAATATATGAACAAACAACTGATTTAAAGCATTTGTTAAAATTCTGTAATAGTAATATAATTTGATCCCTTTATATTGGCAAAGCTAACAGGTACTTAGCACCTAGTCTGAAATTAATTAGATCAAGTCTCTGTTAAGAAACAAAAGGTATGAACCCCGTTGCTGGCATAATAGGAAGTTGCTGATGTAACAGGAAGGAGCAGAACAGGGAGGAGCTAATAGGTATATAAGAAGAAGCCCTACCTGGAATTTCAGATTTTCTTGGAACCAGGTTCTGGAGGCTGAAGAGGAAAGGCCCAGACTGGAGAGAATGATTTTGATTTTGGGAACCTGGGCAAAGTAATTTTGATTCTGGGAACCAGCTGGAGCTTCTGCTGGGGAGCTACCAGCTTCTCCTGGATGCTGCTGAAGACTTCCAAGGGCCAGCTGGAGCTAACAAAGACTGAGAAAGCATGACTGTGATGCTGGTACTTTTATGAACCTGTTTGTGGCTTTGTTGAGCCTTGACTTCCTGGGAACAGAGACTGTGAAGGATTTAAGGTGGATTGAATACTGTGAGCTTCATCATGGAACAGAGACTGCATGGAGAGCTGGACAAGGAGCTGGGAGCTATCTGCCTTTGAATCCAGGTGACAGTTTGGTGAATCCAGGTAGGAGTTGGGACCATAGAAGGGGATCTAGGGAATCTGAGAGCCTACCTTGGGTGAAGAGGAAGAGATCTCTCCTGATACTGAGTAGTGACTGATTGAAGTTGTAACTTACATATGACCTTGCAACTGTAACTTATTTGTGACTGAGCAGTGAATGGCCTGTGTATTTTACACTACCCCTTAAGAGCGTGCTGAGAAGTGACTGATATTGTAACTTAGTGTACCCCATGAGTGGAGAACTTTGTCTTTTGTATTTTGTGACCAGGATGATTGAATGATTGAATTGATTGAATGATTGAGTTACTAAGTGATTGATTGACTAAATGATTATACTTTGTTCAAAACTATGTGACCACTGTGGTGAAAACTATGTGGCCGTTTTAGTGATAAGCCATTGTGAATGCTGTATTTTGATTATCTATGCTAAGTTGTAACATTGTGAATGCTATACCTTGATTTTCTGTGAATGTTTTGTTCTGATTTGTTACTGAATAGAGTGTTCACTATTCTATGTAATCAGAATCTTGAAAGTGTTCACAGTATCGGTCCCCTGGAAAGCTATTTTTGTATGGCTTTACAAATTCTCATTATAATTATCTAATCCTATGCATTATTTTTCATGCACAATAGAAAAAGATAACTAATTATTTTGTTGAAGAAACAGAACTTACATACAGCACATATTATTTTTGTAGTTCTAATCAGGACTGACCTTCCTATGGAATAAGTTGGACACATATATTATACACTGAAGGATGGGTGATTTTTGTATAATTTTCTTAGCATGGAATGCTCCATTTTTGGAAGTTATGGTGAAAAGGAAAACTTTCTCTCTGTCTCTATTAGAGGTTAGGATTCTCACCCAGTTGGTAACTTGGAGGAGGGAGTGCTTATAGGCCAGAGTGAGATCTTGTCATTACTGTGTGAGAAAGACTGGGGACAAAAGAGAGAGAGTTATCCTAACACCTTTGGTCGATGGTATGGAGCACAACTCTGATGGGCTGACTATGTTGTTCAAATGCAAAATGTATGTTTGCCAGAAAGACTATTTTATGGAGAACTTCCATAGGGCAAGTGTTCATATGGTGGTCAGAAGACTATACAAGGACACTCTCAAGGTCTCTCTCTCTCTCTCTCTCTTTTTTTTTTTTTTTTGCTTTTTGGAGGGGGGAAAGTAGGGCAATTGGGCAATTGAGGTTAAGTGACTTGCCCAAAGTCACACAGCTAGTAAGTGTGTCAAGTGTCTGAGTCTGGATTTGAACTCAGGTCCTCCTGACTCCAGGGCTGGTGCTCTATTCACTGCACCACCTAGCCACCCCTCAAGATCTCTCTTAAGAATTATGGAATTGATTGTGTGACATGGGAGACACTGACAGAGGACTGCTCAGTATGGCATACCATACTGAGAAAGTATTGTGCTCTATGAACAAAGCAGAATTGAAACATTTCAAAGGAAATGCAGGACACACAAATTTAAAGAATCCACCCCAAATATTCACATGGACTGTTTGTACCTGACCTGTGGCAGAGCATTCCAAGCTCATATTGGTCTGATCAGCCACAGTCGGACACATTGAAACTTGACTCTGGCATAGTGATGTCATTTTGGTTTTCTTTGAGAATGAAGGACAACAACCAACCAACCAACCAACCAAGGTTCATGCAGCCCCAGGAGACTGTGTTATCACCTTCTTTTTATTAACTTTCTCTCATTTGGATTAGTTAAGATTTTTATACAAAGGTTTAAATGGTTATAAAATATAAAATTTAGATTCCAGAAAAGCTTCTATCCAATTTGTTTATTTTCATGGAATTCATGGTTCTTTGGAAAATAGCAATCCTATCTACTGTTATTGATACTTCTAAGTTTTATTTCTTTTTTCTGCTCCCACTACTTTTTTTTTTGGATGTGTGAGACAATTAAATAAATAAGACCAAAAGAGTGGACAGCACAAGGAATAGGAACCAGGAAATAATTCATAAAATAAAAAACCCACTCCCATATTATTGAAAATCAACCTTAGAAAGTAAGTCCTGAAGAAAATGCTTAAAATAAGGAAAACATCATACATATCTGCATTTTACATGTAACATAACATGTAATGCTTTCTGAAGTAGTGCCATTGGTAATATTGTTTGCATCATGGCTAAATTTATGGCAATATTGATAATAGCCCTTTAGTCTAGTAGAGAACAGGCATGTATTTTCAACATCATTGCTAAAATTGTACTTGCTATCACCTCCTCTCTTGTCACTTTCTCCAGCAAAATCTGATTGGTATGTCCAAGCAGTAAAACAATATTTTCTGCCAAGGACAATTTAGGTCTTGCTTTTCCTTGAATTGTATTTTTTTTTCAACTTTTATTTGTAATTAACAAATACTTACTTTCTCTCTTAAGTCCACTGAAAAAAAAGAGGAAAAACAAAACTGTTATAACAAATATACATTTGTTTAGCCATTTCAGTTATTTCTGACTCTTAATGACTCCATTTGGGGTTTTCTTGGCAAAGATACTAAAGCGGTTTGCCATTTCCTTCTCCAGCTCGTTTTACAGATGAGGAAGCTGAGGCAAACAGAGTTAAGTGAGTTGGCTAGGGTCAAATAGCTAGAAAGTGTCTGAGGCCAGGTTTGAACTCAGGAAGATGAGTCTTCCTAACTCCAGGCCAGGCACTCTATTTACTGTACCACCTGGCTGCCCCTAACAAATGTGCACATCAACCTTGTCCAAAAATATAAGTCTCATTCTACTTCTTGAGTCCATCATTTTTCTGTCAAGAGATGAGCATCATGTTTGATTATCCACCTCTGGAATTAGGGGAGGAGGAGGGTCAAAAGAGAGGTAGAGAAGCAGGTTTGGTTGACATGATGGTTAGAGCAAGATCAAAGCTATCCATGTTCCTTATCTTTATTTATTCCTGGAGCTATGATTATGAAATGAAGGAAAGGAAGAAGATTGGGAGAATGGAAAAACAAACTAGTCTTTTCATTTATTATCTTCTGATCAAAGAAATTACATAAAACAATGAAGTTCCAGTGTCTTGCCATGGGAATTTCTCTTGAGACAATGAGATGATCACTGGGAGTGGGAAATTACAGCTGAATTCAACATAGTACAAAAGGAAAGAACATCAGTGACCTGTGATAGCTTACAGAGTTCTCTGGCTGATATCACAGTTATCTGGAGTTCAGCTTTTTGCTGTTAACATCTACATGTTAACCTATTAGAAATATGTCTCTCTATATATTGCATTATGTATGCAGATACAGTGTAAGGCATACATATACAAATAGTTTCTTTCATTCCAAGGGATCCCAAAGCATTTTGCAGATTTAAACTGATATGTAAGCCACAAAGGAATTGCTTCCTTCACCACTGAAACATAGACACCTCTGGGGTGAAATGTGGCAACAGTTTGACAGGCAGAGCAGTAGCTTAGGCCAGGAAGGATTTATCCAATTAAAATTATGGGATGAATTTTGGCTGGCAGAATGTAATTACCAGACTTGGAATCAATCCAGGATCCTGAGGTTAACACCCCTCCTCTTGCCAACAGCCCTCCTACCTGCCAACACTCAGAGATGGAGAAGGCTGAATCTGACATAATCACACATAATACTGTTGTGACATCTAAGCACAATGATGATGATGTGAGAAGCATCATGAACCTGATTTTTTTTAACACTCATTATGTTACTTATTTTTATGCCACATTAGGCTAGAAACCAAATGTCCACATAAATGTTACTTTCTCCAAATCTGTGTTTTTTTAAAAATTATAATTAGAAATTAAAAATAGATTTAAAAATTAATTTCTTCCTTTCAAAGTTGCTGCTTGGTGGTTATTTCACTTCAAGCAGGGAACTTTATCAAGATGGTGTCATTCACTCCTTGCTGCAAAATGAAAAAGAAATTCCATGGCTTCAGAGCACAAATGAATACCAGGAATCAGTGGCCTGGAAAAAGCAGTACTTGGTTCCTATTCTTTGTGACTTCCTGGGACTAAGTAAGGCTTTGAAAATCAAGGTCTGGGCCCGTTCCTGGGACCTACCGATTCTGGGTAGTACTAAGCAATTTTATAAACACAGGTCCTCAACCAACTGTGGTAATGAAGTCAGGGGGGCATTAAATGGGACTACTTCCCCTCCCCCGCCTCCTGTCCAGGGCTTAGGAAACTGGGCTGACAAATGAGCCCCCTGCTGGCATACAATAAATGGGTAAGATCTGAAGCCTTACAAAAAAAAAAAAAGCCAATTCTTAACTAGAAAGAAATGCGGAACTGGGATGGACTAAAGGCAGGGCAGAGGAAAACTGAGAACAAAACCCAAACTTTTAACTTCGAGGAGAAAAGAAGCTATTGATTAAGAGTTTCCAGGGAACTCAATGGGTCGGGGTGGAAATGCCAAAGAATGTGCAAAAAGAATTTAGGTCAATCAATTTCCAGGACATCGAGAAAGGCCTAGGGAGGCCTAGTCTGGCAGTATTGTGGGCTTGTCTTTTGGCCTGTGTCAACATCCATTGTTTTTGCCGCTCAGTCCCCTATTTCGTCAGCCCTGCTCCAGGCCTCTCCCAAAAGCAAATTCTAAGGTTTGAGAACTGCTGTAGAGCTCCTCTATGGAGTCAGGGTGGAGCAGGATGCCTTCAAACTGCCTGTGCTCTCTTGGATCCTGGCAGGGAAAACTGAAGCTTGCTGCTGCTGCTGATGTTCATGCTAATGCTACTGCTGCTAATACTGCTGTGGCTGCTAATGCTGCTTGTACTGCTGCTTCTGCCCTGGGATGGCAAAGACACAGCAGGAGGGCTGTGTCCTCCTGTGTCCTCCTGTGTCTTCTATCAGGCTGGCTCCAGGCCCTGCTATAGGAACTAGAGGAATCAAGCTCTGGGGGAAAGGACACCTAAAGGGCCAAATGAATGCCACTCATTGGCAACAAAGACTATACTCCCAGAAGTCCTTTGCAGCTAAGAACCTCAAACTTAAGTGTCATTATCCCCTCCCAGAACCATGACTGGTTTTCTTAGTTCTAGGGAAAAGAGCGATTTTCCTTCCCTTTCAGTGGTTCTCAACCTTCCTAATACTGTGACCCTTTAATACAGCTCCTCATGTTTGGTGACCCCCAACCATAAAATTATTTTCCTTGCTACTTCATAACTGTAATTTTGCTACTGTTATGAATTGTAATGTAAATATATGATATGCAGGATGTATTTTCATTGTTACAAATTGAACAGAACCCACAGGTTGAGAACCGCTGCTTTAGATGGAGATGAAATCTGTCTTGAATAACAGATTGCTCCAAAAGAACTCCATATTGATTATAATTGTCTCTGATCCCACTGTAATTGGTGGGAAGGACTCTGAATAGTGTAGTGGCAAGGGTACTGGATTTGGAGTCAGAGGACTTAAGTTCCACTCATTTAGTACCTAGGTACCCCTCTGGACCTGTTTACTCTTCTGTAATATGAAAAGGGAATAACTGGAATCTAAGTTCTCTTTTAATTCAAATTATAGGATACTATGACTTACATAGGGACTAGATCTCTGATATTGTTGGTGAGAAAATGCTCTTTCAAACCAATACAGGCAAGCACCTCTTTTCAATTTATAGCCTTAGAATTGCCTAGACCTCTAGTGGGGTTAAGTGACTTGTCCAAGGTCACATAGCCAATATGTGTCAGAGGCGAAACTTGAATCCGTGTCTTCCTGACTTTAAGGCCAGCTCTCTATTCACTATACCAAGGGACTTCTAGAAGGAGATAGAAAATGTCTTCTATCTTAACCTGCTCATTTGTCAGAATGACAAACTGAAAACCAAAGCAGTTCAATGACTTGAGTTAGAATCGTGACTCCTTTCACAATGTCTGCTATATTCAGCACTTAGTGGCAATTCTAGCTTCAAGGATGGAGAAAGATGATTTCTGAGCATGACTGACAAAAACAATTTAAAACATGGCTGATTGTGGCCCAGGGCATATGGGGACCCGGCAGGTGAGCCTCAAAACCACAAAGTATACAACTCTAGTACTATGTCAGTGACACCAAAGTATTTAGTGTCATCAATATAGAAGGGAAGGAAAGACATGGCTAGGTTCCTCATGTTCAAGTACAATTCTCCCTGGGTCTCCCTTATGCCTGGTATAAGCACCAAGTCCAAGTCTTTGCTGGGGAGGTGGATTTTCTCACACCATCTTTCTGTGAGTTAGCTGTCCACAGGGAATCCAAATGTGGAATGAGAGGATGAAACTAATCCTTTCTTGTGCACTGCTAGGGGTTGCCATAAACACCATTTGTTAAAAAGCATAATTATGTTGGGAAAGTGCCTGATGAGACAATTAAGCTACATAAACACACTGAAAACAAATGAAAACCAGAAGACGCCTACACCCCTTGTGTAAAGCAATTTTTTGTTTACATAGTAACTAGAGAGGTCTGAGAGACTTTATTACAACAATGTTATTAATGTCTATAAAATCTAATAACTATGTTTTTATGAATTTTTGATTAGGAGATGACTGTCAGAATGTGAAAATCTGCCTGCAGACCTAAAGCAGACATGAAGCCTCAGAACTGCTCCAGATTAAGTTGATTAGGTCAACCTACAGTTTTTGTATACAAAATGTAGCGGATATGACCAGTGAAATCCCTGCCCCGCCCCACATAACATGTTTGATTTAAAGTAGTTAGCTTACATTTTGTCTGAGAATAGGTAATTATTCATTCGTAGCATATGAATTTCTCACTACAGAGCTGAAGAGGTGCCAAGACCAAATAATGGCCTGATATTGAAAAGGGAATTAATTTTTGAGTGAGATACATTAAGTTCTTCATACCATTAAAGTATCATTTGGTGGAATGGGGAAAAAAAATAGCTATGTTACTCTGGTGCCCTGAAAAAGTCAGGATGCCTTCAAAGACTGAATCTTTTTAACCAGAAAAATCAGCCCTCAAAGTGACCATAAAGAACAAATAGCCATATGGATCCAAGTACTTTAATCCTCAAAGTACCAGAGTTACCTGGAATTTATGGACTAATTCAGACACTGTAGAGATAACAAATTTAAAAACCCATTAAGTCAGTATTAGGCTTGTTAGCTAAACACCCAAATCTAATACAAAAGTCATGTTACAATAAAGCATGATCGTTTGTCTATATAATGTCCACACCATATCTTTTAGCAATACCTGTTTTGCTTGCCATAGCTGAACCTTAAGTAGGAAGGGGGTGCTTATAGCTAAAGAGAGCGCTTTATCATTGTCACACACATTTCCTTTACTCGACCAGACCCATATTAGATATTTAACATACTAAATATTTATCAATACTATTACTAATTTCATAATTGTATAATTTTATTTTTATTCAAGGTCAAAGCAACCTCTTACAAATAATTGCAATTTATGTTGCCTCAGTTTAAAATGTATTGTTTTTCACTAGAAAAAAATGAAAGTATGAATGAGTGAAAGAAGCCAGAGAGACAAGAAAAAAAAAAAAGAATGTGAATAAACCCATAGGGATTGAAACTGAATAATCATTTATATTTTTCTCTTTTAAGAAATTACAATGTCTTCTAGCAGACTGGGGCTCCGTTTGGCTGCCTGTTTACTAAACATCTCTGAAGCCAGAAGAAAAAATGTAGTTGAGAAAATAGCAAAAGCTGCTCTTTTTGAAGAAAATGGTAAGAAAAAATTTATTGTAGGTTAGTATTATAGTTTATTAGTAATATTTTTCTGTTCTGAAAAAATAACTGCAGAACATTTATTTATTTTGCCTAATTTTTTCCTTCCTTTCACTCTCTTTGCTTTTCCTGGTGTTTTCCTAGCTGATTTATTATGCAAGACTCCAGGAGACTGAGACAAATCAGCAACACATATGTTTAAGTGTACTATCCTTTCAGAATGCCTACTTACCCTTGACATTGTGATTCCCCATATTTCTGAAAAAATACATTGTATGGCATGTTGATAGAGTGCAGAAGGATGAAATCTTTACTCTTGAGACTTAACATTATTCTAATGTACCTTTTGATGACATTTTTTACCCTCCTGATTGCTTATTAATAGAAGTTTGTGTGCATAGAACTTGTTACCCACTGAGTTGGAGAAAATAAACCAACTTAATCTTAAAAAATTTCTGGAGGGAAGGATGTATTATTTTTAATTCATTTAAAAAAAAAACAGACTCAGGCCCCTGCAATTAAATGACTAATTAGAGATCGCTCAGCAGTTCATTGACAGGACTTGCAAGACAAGATTTTTAGCCTCTGCCTTTAAAACCTTAATATATTGAAGGATGATACTCTTTAAAAAACAAAAGAAAACAAAATAACCCCCCCCCCAAAAAAAACCCTTCCTAAAACATTATGGAGATATTTTTATTAGGACCCAGCATTGCAGGGATGTTTAATCACGGTTGTTACAATTTTGAAATAGTATTCACTTGAAGTCTTATCTAAATGATTTATAGTAAAATAACCTGATTATTAATCAGCCTCTCCTTGACAATAATAGGCAAGCATTAATGCCATCATCACCAGACAATACTTAAAACAATGTCTTTGAATGGAGTCGTTTGTTTTCTGTATTGATTTAAATGGGAAGGGAGTATTTTTTTAAAGCTGTTTCTAGCTATCAATGCATTTCAATTACTGTCTTGAATCCTGGCAGAAGATGGGGTCATCTCTGAAAACACCTGTTAAATGCTGATAAGAAAACTCCTTTGGAGTTGGTATGCAGCTGTGCTTTTTCATCGTCTTCTTTAAGAGCCAGTTCTGGCTCATCATTGTCAGAAGCAGCAACACTTAATGGGATTGAGTTACCTGTCTCTGTGATTAAGTGAATATGCAAAGAAATTTGTGGAAGCCACACACTGATGGATGCCCAGGTCTTGACTCATAGTTTTTATCAGCTTATTAGTGGCAACAGCTCAAATGGAATTATAGCTATTATGCTCCATTACAAATACCAAACAATTTACTTCTGCTGAAATTCATACTGACAGCTCATCCTGCCAGCAGTAATTTTTTTTTTCTATATGTATGCTCAAGAAATTGCAGGAAAGAATGTTTCATTCTTTCAGCATTTTATTCGATTGAAACATGAAACTGAGAATGAAAGCTGTTCAGAAAAAATGAGGATGAAAAATAAAATAATTTTCTCCCTCAAAAGATTGAATGTATTTTTTTTTAAAACCTACTACAAAGGGAGGAATGGGTGAATTGCTTCAATACATATTAACATATATACATATACTTTTACATGTTTTTGATAAATATGGAATCAAATAAGACAATGGACAGGTTTTTCAAACATTTCTATAGCATGCATTTTTAGATTAGTTAAAAGAACAGGATTGTTTTTAAAATAACATTTCTAATTAAGTAAAAATAAGAAAATTTAAATTACTTTAGAAAGTCTTAGGTAAAGTAGCCCAAGTTGTAAATGTCTGTTCTTAACTCATCACCATAGCAGTGCTCTATGCATGTTTGTCTGGCTATGAGTGAATGACATATGTCTATCTTCTCACATTATTAAAATTAAGTGTTCAGTGGTGCCTTAGGCACTGTGGTTCCTGGGTGTAACCTCTTTTTCCCTAGCTCTGAAAAGATTAATTGTTAGGCTGCCAGGAGGACACAGGGACAAGGTATATAATAGCAAGAACTAAAGATTTAATTACCACCTAAAACTTTTGTCCTTCACTTTGAATTTGTTTTTGTAGGCTTAAGAGAGACTTTTAAAGAGCCTGGCTAAGGCTTGTAAACTTCCAAAATAACTTTGAGGCCGACCCACTGTGTGGCTGAAAGTTTTGGTAAAGGGATGTGGCAACTTTCTCCTCTAGGTCACAAATTCAAGTGAGTCACTAGCCACTGGAAACTGGAAGTCATTAACATCTGAAGGCTGTTTGGTGGTCTCTGAAAAGAGCTGATGGTGTCAGGCCTGTCTCTAATGGACAGGTGCACACATCACACAGACCACTAATTGGCAAGCTTCATATTTGCCAGATGTCAGAGTCTGACCCAAACTAGTAGAGTTGAGGGTATCAGAAGAAAGGGAAATATGGACAAGGGAAGATTGTGACAGAGGCTGAGAGATATGGATTAGGGTGGAGATTGATAAGGAGCAGTTGGAGTGGTGGGAATCAAAGCCAGAGATTATGTCTCTGAGCTAAGAGAACTTGAGCCAAGTTCATAGGGAGTCCAGGGGCAGAATGAAGTACAATACCCAATCTGGCTCCTCAAGTCAAAAAGCTCATATTACTCATTTCCTACCTGTTTCATTCTTAGAAGGTTGTTACCTCAAGTTTTTCATCCCAGAATTCCCCATTTGTTGATACCCTTAATATATTCCTTGAAAAATTAAAGTCAAAGAAGTATGCCATGAAGGGTTTTTTTTTCCTTAAAGTGTTAAAATAATTTCTAAGAATCTGTGCTTTGTGTATTTTTTTTTGTAAAGGAAAGGAACATTCTGAAGCTACAGTGCTCAATATATTTTCTGATTATGATTATAACAGATCAGTCATAACAATAGCAGCACCTGTTGAGAAATTGGGTAAGAATTATTATTATTATTTTTTTTACTCTCTATATGATGTATTTCTGTGGAAGACACAGGGCTGACTGTTCCTTCCTCAGTGATTGCCTGTTTAACTCTGTAGTGCTCTATGTGGAGTTTTTCTTAAAGAATACAATTTCTTTCCATTAAATTGGGAGTCTACTCCAAACAAACAAAAAAACTAGTATTCCTAATTTCCTCAAACCACTAGGTTAGGGATAGGGACTAGATCTATGATTTAATTCACATAGGAGAGTCTTGGATGAATAAGCTCCCTCTGCCAAAGCAGATCTGCACCTTCCTTGCAATTTATAGTTTTACAGAGTTGGCAGAGCACTGGGAGCTTAAGTGACTTTTGCCTAGGACCACACAGACACACCTCTGAAATTGTTTACATTTTACTTATGATTTATTCTGGGAGTCCAAGATTAATGGTTTTCTCATGTGGAAGACTGTCTCCCACTGTTGGTGGCTAATAGTCACCTGCATATCAATGCCTGAGATAAGCATTTAAAAATGACTATTTTTTTTTTTTTTACTGTTTCATCTATTTCAATAGACATGGAAAGAGCAGGCCCAGGAATCTGTGCCCAGGGTGTGAGTCAGGAGCCAGGAGTTTCATCTTCTGTTGTGCTAGTGGCTTGAGATTTATTGTCCCTGTTTGAAAATGGAGAAAATAGTTGCTTTGTGTTGTCAATCAGCTAGTATTTATTAAGTATCTACTTTGTGTTAGGTACTGTGCCAAGCACTATCAACAGATATTATGTGTAAGGGTTAATATGATTTGCAAATCAATTTAAAAATTCTAGAATAAAAAAAGTTATAAAAATCCTATAATTTCATTATTTGTAAAGAATATATACATATATAGATATAAATGTATATCTATATATACACCCATACACATATATGTGTATGTCTGTACACACATATATACATATGTATGTATACACACACACACGTATATACACATGCATATACACACACACTAATACTATTTCTTCCCTGCCTCCCCCCAGCTTAGTTTTAGACTTGTCAGATTTTCCTTTTAAAAAGGCATATTTGGTTTTATTAAAAATGAAGTGCTATCTTGATAAGATAGTTCGTAACTCTCAATAATATATTCCATTGATTATCATGATAAAAGAATAAGTTCCCTGTCTACTTCTACTGTTAAGGTGGTACCATACTAGACTGTAGATGAATAATAAGGCAACAGCAGCATGGCAATCTCAAGTACCTAAAAGTATGATTCTATGAAATAATAAAAATAGTAGCCAACATTTATGTAGCTCTTTCTATGTGCCAGGCATTATGTTGACTGTTTGGCAAATATTATCTCATTTGATCCTCACAGCAAGCTGGGGAGGTGGGTGCTATTATTATTCTCAGTTTACAGTTAAGGAAATTGAGGCAATTAGAGGTTAAATGAGCAGCTGTGGGTCATACAGCTAATAAGTATCTGAAGGTGAATTGAACTCAGATCTTTCTGATTCCAAGTGTAGTATGGTATCTATGGCACCACCAAGCTGCTAAAGTTTAAAAGTTGTTTATCTGACAAATGCTTGCATTATATTTATTACAATGTTTCACAAAATAAACATCCTGAAAATAACCTGAATTTTAATCAGATTTACAAAACTAAATGAAAATGTAAAGAAATCTATTATTATAAGTGGAGTACGTGATTTAGAGTCTAGGCAGATAAAATAAATGATTTTCCCTCCTCATAGAGTAAAAAAGTAAGTTTAAAAAAAGGAAACTTTCTTGACAACTGAGGGGGTTTGTTGGGTCTTTATTCTTAATTAATGTAGGGTGGAGACAACCCATAAACAGACCATTGGAGAAAAACAAGTAGTAATTAAGCCTTTAGGTGCAATTTAAGTATCATTCTCTATTTTTATATTTCTTAGTCAACTCTGTTCTTGCTGCATGTGTGGAGGCTTTCCAGGTGATTGACATGGAGGTTCAAGAAGGAATTCACCCTTGCCTTGGAGCCGTGGACCTCATTCCCATCTACCCTCTCTCTGGGGTAGGAGTTGAAGAGTGTGGAATGGTGGCCAGAAGTAAGTAAAAGTTTAGGCTTGTATGTTGTTCCCAAATGTAAACAGGTTTCCCAAACTGAAACAGCTTGTGTGGCAGAGAATAATCACGTGGGGACTCCCTCTGAAAAGAAGGGCTTTAAGGAATTGTGTGACCACAATCTGTGACAATGTAGCTCTCTTTGATTGCATGCGGCACTATCTCCATTTTGGGGGAACTTGTTCTTTTCTTCTCTATGATGTTATACAACTTCATATGCTTAAGTAGTATATGGCAGAAAGACCATTGAAAATTAGGTTCCTACCTCCCCATGTAGGCTCACCATAGATAATGAGGCAAACAACGGTAGTTTCTAATGAGTTCCTTAAACTATTATGGCAGTATGGTGGTGTAGTTTGCCCATCTGTGTCTTATTTTCTTTGAGAGGGGGTAATGATGAGGTTGAAAAACCCATTTAGATTTTAACTCCTCCCTTGCCTCTGATTTTCTCGCTTTCACTTACCCACTGCCTTCAGTAAGATTTCCTTTGGAGCTAAAATGTCACAAGCTTGCCTTTCACCCCAGGGGTGACTTTAATTTGGAAATTTTGAGCCATGTCACTTGAGGTGTTTTTGAATTAGGTAAATTGGAGGGGAAAGGATCCTTTGCCTTGACTGTCTAGCTGAACTACTGTTAATTACAATATATACAGGCTCATAACAGTTGGGGGAAATTCTGTCTTTGGATAATTGCATTCTTCTTGGTATGACTTCAGTAGGAATGGCATATCTCCTTTTTATTATGTTTTCTTTCTCTTTTTAAAATAATGAATTGCCTAACATTTTGGCTATAAATTTGGAATTTAGATGAGACAAATGGTAACAGATACATCGAATGCTACAAATAGGAAGCATGATTATGTTTCCAAAAGAACATTTCACAGCTTATCCTGCATTTTAATGTGACCTGATGATTGGAGAAGCCATTTCCCAGGGAAATTTGGGCCAGCATTGACTTCATTTTTAATCTAACAATGAGTTAAGGTTCAGTATGGGAAAAGAAAATGTTTTGCAGGGGGGAAAAGAAGGAAGTGTTCAGAACTGTCCAGACCAGATAATGATTTTAATTGTCTTCAAATCAATGATAGATAATTACATTAAACCTCAAATTAGCTAACACATGAAGGACTTCATTCCAACAGGCCCAGGCCTCCCCAGATGTTCTTCCTGTATAGAAGACAGTTGTGTATCATAGGACCAGGCTACAGTACTTTTCCCCTCCCTCACCCTTTTGGTTTGTTGGCAGCTACTGTACCTCATGATTTAAACATGGACATTTCTAATTAAATGAGAGCTCAGCTGCATTCTTGAACTAATTTATAACATTTGATTTGAAATGTAATAGCTTCAATCTTCCTCTGATTAAAAACAGTCGTATACTGTACATGGTTACTATTTTGATGCTCCAACATGCAGTTTTTATTTTTACATTCCCCTTTCTACACAGCTGTTCAACTAATATCTTCCAATATTTTTTTAATTTTTATTTTTTGGTAACAGCATGTTCATAAGGCAGAGCTATTCAAATTCCACAATACTTAAGTTCTCAGAAAAGTGGTGGGATATTTTCAGCTCTTAGAGGGAAAACCTTCCTGAAGAAATCAGCCATGGTGTTTAAACTGGTGATTAGGTGTGGGTGGTGTTTTGTTTTATTTTGAAGTGGAGAGGTAGAAAAGCAGAGGGGAGTTTTCACAAGTCATTAAATCATAGTAAGATTGCTGAAGGTTTGGTGATTCATGAATGTCATTCCAACTGTCTCTTCCTTTCAAAGCCATTATGTCTGCTCTGGTTTCTCTTTTCTCCTTTTAAAATCTCGAACACTATAGTTAACCAGTTCAGCTGGACATTGCCTTCTATCTTGAATCTCTTGATTCCTGGTCCTGCCATCACTCATCCCTTCCCCAACACTAATCCTCAATGAATCCTGCCTTAAGCTTTTTGTGTTCCTGCTCCTTTGCTCCTGAACAGCAGTGGAGGACATTACAAAAATGTGCTGAATCCCCTACAAATTTTTGTTATCCAATCTCAGACCCATTGTTGCTGAATGCTAATTATTTTTTTTCTTTTAAATGACTTGTTTATTTACTTTTAATTTACAAGATTCAGTTCCACCTGAATGCTAATTATTTTTCTTTTCCCTAATTTGATCTCTATCCCACTTCCATTAGTATATATTCCAAACCTTCTCTTTTCAAATCATGTACATCATCTTCCTCTCAGTAGAGGATCTTATCTCACACAACTGAAAAAACTGAGGCCATATGTCTCAAGTTCCTTTTCTTCCCAATTCTATACTTCAAATAATATCCACATCATCCCCCCGCTCTCTCCTCCTTTGCTCCAGTCTCAGGGAAGAGACTGTAAATCTTGTAAATCTCTGCTCTTCTACTTGTGCCCATGATTCTACCCCCTTCCAGCTCCTTTGTGAGCTTGCCTCTACAATCATCTCCCTAATTTTCATTTTTTCCTAATCTACTGTCTTTACTTCTTACAAACATGCTTAGATCTCCTTCACTTTAAAAGCTTTCATTTGACCCTGTCATCCCCTCAAGGTACTGTCTTACATAGTTTCTTTTCGCAGCCAAATTCCTAGGAAAAAGAAAAAGAAAACAAACAAACAAACAAAAATAATGCCTCTGCTTCCTTCCCTCTCACTTCCTAACACCTTGCAATGTGACCTGGAGCATCATCATTCAATGAAAACTTCTATGTGGAAACATAATCACACTTCCTATTTGTAGCACTCATTATATCCATTACCATTTGTCTATACCATTACCATGGATCTCACTATTGCCAGTTCTTATGGCTTTTTCTCAGTACTCTTACTTGTTGACCTTTGCAGCATTTGACACTATTAATTACCCTCTCCTAGAAACTCTTTGTTCCCTGTGTTTGTCAGTCATTCTTATCTCCTAACTTGTTCTAATCTGTTACTTTTCATTCTCTTTTGATATCAACATCTATGTTCTCCCACTTATATGTAAGTGCACTGTAGGTCCCTCTTCTCTCGAATTACTATCCTCTTGGCTATCTCATCAGTTCCTGTGAGTTCAATTATCAACTCTAATCAGACAATTCCCACATCTAAATTTCAAGCCTCCACCTTTCTCCTAAACTATATTCCCACAACACCAACTACCTATTGAACATCTCCAACTGGATATCCCAATGGTATCTGAAAACTTAGTATTTCAGAATGGAACTCTTTTCCCCAAACCCACCCTTCTTTCTCTCTTTGCTGAAGGCACCACCATCCTTCTGGTCACTGAATTTTGCAACCTTATAGTAATCCCCTACTCTTCCATTTCCCTCACTCTTCGTATCTAGTCAGTTGACAATCCTTGTTGATTGTTCCTTTGTAATATATCTCCCATCTGAACCCTTCTCTTCACTTGTGCAGCTGCTCGTCTGGTTCAGACCCTTATTACCTCTTACCAGACTATTGCAATAACCTCCATCCAGGCTCTCCTTTCCAGTACATCCTACACATTGTTGCCAAATAAATACTCTTGAAGCATAAGTCTGACCTCATCACTTCCTGCCTCAAGAAGCTCCATTGACTCCACTTCCTTCCATAATAATTGGTTTTGAAAAGTCCTTTACTATCTGACTCCAGTTGTCCAGTCTTATTTCATATGACCCTCTTTCTTGCCCTTTATATTCCACACAAATTATACTACTTTCTATGCCCCATACATGATGTTACATTCTGGTACCTGTGCCCATAGGCACAGTTCAAATCCCATTCCTAGAATGCCTTTTTTCCTCCCCTTTGCTTCCAGGAAACCCTGAGTTCTTTTGTGGCTTAGCGTAGCTTAGGTACTTCCCCCCACAGGAAACCTATCCTGATTCCCCAATTACTGGCACCAGACCCTCCAAAATCGCTTTGCATTTATATTTTGCATTAAATATTCTGTGTACATGCTTTTTTTCCCACAATAGAATGTGAACTCCTTAAGGGCAGGGACTGTTTTTGGTCTTTGTATCCCTAGCACCTGGCACAATGCCTGACGATTATTAGGTACTTAGTAATAAATGCTTGTTGCTGTTGTCTTATATTGTTATGGGAATCTGAAGATCTTCCCTGCCCCTAGGCCCTTTGCTAAAGTGGCTACGTGACTCTGGGGACCCTTGGATATTTGAAAGTATACTCTGTTCCCTAATAGGCTGAATGTGGTCACGTGGAGTCTGTGGCG
>JAQQSU010000084.1:0-31625 GCA_028627135.1 Pseudochirops cupreus | reverse complement strand
AGGTGCTAGGGATACAAAGACCAAAAACAGTCCCTGCCCTTAAGGAGTTCACATTCTATTGTGGGAAAAAAAGCATGTACACAGAATATTTAATGCAAAATATAAATGCAAAGCGATTTTGGAGGGTCTGGTGCCAGTAATTGGGGAATCAGGATAGGTTTCCTGTGGGGGGAAGTACCTAAGCTACGCTAAGCCACAAAAGAACTCAGGGTTTCCTGGAAGCAAAGGGGAGGAAAAAAGGCATTCTAGGAATGGGATTTGAACTGTGCCTATGGGCACAGGTACCAGAATGTAACATCATGTATGGGGCATAGAAAGTAGTATAATTTGTGTGGAATATAAAGGGCAAGAAAGAGGGTCATATGAAATAAGACTGGACAACTGGAGTCAGATAGTAAAGGACTTTTCAAAACCAATTATTATGGAAGGAAGTGGAGTCAATGGAGCTTCTTGAGGCAGGAAGTGATGAGGTCAGACTTATGCTTCAAGAGTATTTATTTGGCAACAATGTGTAGGATGTACTGGAAAGGAGAGCCTGGATGGAGGTTATTGCAATAGTCTGGTAAGAGGTAATAAGGGTCTGAACCAGACGAGCAGCTGCACAAGTGAAGAGAAGGGTTCAGATGGGAGATATATTACAAAGGAACAATCAACAAGGATTGTCAACTGACTAGATACGAAGAGTGAGGGAAATGGAAGAGTAGGGGATTACTATAAGGTTGCAAAATTCAGTGACCAGAAGGATGGTGGTGCCTTCAGCAAAGAGAGAAAGAAGGGTGGGTTTGGGGAAAAGAGTTCCATTCTGAAATACTAAGTTTTCAGATACCATTGGGATATCCAGTTGGAGATGTTCAATAGGTAGTTGGTGTTGTGGGAATATAGTTTAGGAGAAAGGTGGAGGCTTGAAATTTAGATGTGGGAATTGTCTGATTAGAGTTGATAATTGAACTCACAGGAACTGATGAGATAGCCAAGAGGATAGTAATTCGAGAGAAGAGGGACCTACAGTGCACTTACATATAAGTGGGAGAACATAGATGTTGATATCAAAAGAGAATGAAAAGTAACAGATTAGAACAAGTTAGGAGATAAGAATGACTGACAAACACAGGGAACAAAGAGTTTCTAGGAGAGGGTAATTAATAGTGTCAAATGCTGCAAAGGTCAACAAGTAAGAGTACTGAGAAAAAGCCATAAGAACTGGCAATAGTGAGATCCATGGTAATGGTATAGACAAATGGTAATGGATATAATGAGTGCTACAAATAGGAAGTGTGATTATGTTTCCACATAGAAGTTTTCATTGAATGATGATGCTCCAGGTCACATTGCAAGGTGTTAGGAAGTGAGAGGGAAGGAAGCAGAGGCATTATTTTTGTTTGTTTGTTTGTTTTCTTTTTCTTTTTCCTAGGAATTTGGCTGCGAAAAGAAACTATGTAAGACAGTACCTTGAGGGGATGACAGGGTCAAATGAAAGCTTTTAAAGTGAAGGAGATCTAAGCATGTTTGTAAGAAGTAAAGACAGTAGATTAGGAAAAAATGAAAATTAGGGAGATGATTGTAGAGGCAAGCTCACAAAGGAGCTGGAAGGGGGTAGAATCATGGGCACAAGTAGAAGAGCAGAGATTTACAAGATTTACAGTCTCTTCCCTGAGACTGGAGCAAAGGAGGAGAGAGCGGGGGGATGATGTGGATATTATTTGAAGTATAGAATTGGGAAGAAAAGGAACTTGAGACATATGGCCTCAGTTTTTTCAGTTGTGTGAGATAAGATCCTCTACTGAGAGGAAGATGATGTACATGATTTGAAAAGAGAAGGTTTGGAATATATACTAATGGAAGTGGGATAGAGATCAAATTAGGGAAAAGAAAAATAATTAGCATTCAGGTGGAACTGAATCTTGTAAATTAAAAGTAAATAAACAAGTCATTTAAAAGAAAAAAAATAATTAGCATTCAGCAACAATGGGTCTGAGATTGGATAACAAAAATTTGTAGGGGATTCAGCACATTTTTGTAATGTCCTCCACTGCTGTTCAGGAGCAAAGGAGCAGGAACACAAAAAGCTTAAGGCAGGATTCATTGAGGATTAGTGTTGGGGAAGGGATGAGTGATGGCAGGACCAGGAATCAAGAGATTCAAGATAGAAGGCAATGTCCAGCTGAACTGGTTAACTATAGTGTTCGAGATTTTAAAAGGAGAAAAGAGAAACCAGAGCAGACATAATGGCTTTGAAAGGAAGAGACAGTTGGAATGACATTCATGAATCACCAAACCTTCAGCAATCTTACTATGATTTAATGACTTGTGAAAACTCCCCTCTGCTTTTCTACCTCTCCACTTCAAAATAAAACAAAACACCACCCACACCTAATCACCAGTTTAAACACCATGGCTGATTTCTTCAGGAAGGTTTTCCCTCTAAGAGCTGAAAATATCCCACCACTTTTCTGAGAACTTAAGTATTGTGGAATTTGAATAGCTCTGCCTTATGAACATGCTGTTACCAAAAAATAAAAATTAAAAAAATATTGGAAGATATTAGTTGAACAGCTGTGTAGAAAGGGGAATGTAAAAATAAAAACTGCATGTTGGAGCATCAAAATAGTAACCATGTACAGTATACGACTGTTTTTAATCAGAGGAAGATTGAAGCTATTACATTTCAAATCAAATGTTATAAATTAGTTCAAGAATGCAGCTGAGCTCTCATTTAATTAGAAATGTCCATGTTTAAATCATGAGGTACAGTAGCTGCCAACAAACCAAAAGGGTGAGGGAGGGGAAAAGTACTGTAGCCTGGTCCTATGATACACAACTGTCTTCTATACAGGAAGAACATCTGGGGAGGCCTGGGCCTGTTGGAATGAAGTCCTTCATGTGTTAGCTAATTTGAGGTTTAATGTAATTATCTATCATTGATTTGAAGACAATTAAAATCATTATCTGGTCTGGACAGTTCTGAACACTTCCTTCTTTTCCCCCCTGCAAAACATTTTCTTTTCCCATACTGAACCTTAACTCATTGTTAGATTAAAAATGAAGTCAATGCTGGCCCAAATTTCCCTGGGAAATGGCTTCTCCAATCATCAGGTCACATTAAAATGCAGGATAAGCTGTGAAATGTTCTTTTGGAAACATAATCATGCTTCCTATTTGTAGCATTCGATGTATCTGTTACCATTTGTCTCATCTAAATTCCAAATTTATAGCCAAAATGTTAGGCAATTCATTATTTTAAAAAGAGAAAGAAAACATAATAAAAAGGAGATATGCCATTCCTACTGAAGTCATACCAAGAAGAATGCAATTATCCAAAGACAGAATTTCCCCCAACTGTTATGAGCCTGTATATATTGTAATTAACAGTAGTTCAGCTAGACAGTCAAGGCAAAGGATCCTTTCCCCTCCAATTTACCTAATTCAAAAACACCTCAAGTGACATGGCTCAAAATTTCCAAATTAAAGTCACCCCTGGGGTGAAAGGCAAGCTTGTGACATTTTAGCTCCAAAGGAAATCTTACTGAAGGCAGTGGGTAAGTGAAAGCGAGAAAATCAGAGGCAAGGGAGGAGTTAAAATCTAAATGGGTTTTTCAACCTCATCATTACCCCCTCTCAAAGAAAATAAGACACAGATGGGCAAACTACACCACCATACTGCCATAATAGTTTAAGGAACTCATTAGAAACTACCGTTGTTTGCCTCATTATCTATGGTGAGCCTACATGGGGAGGTAGGAACCTAATTTTCAATGGTCTTTCTGCCATATACTACTTAAGCATATGAAGTTGTATAACATCATAGAGAAGAAAAGAACAAGTTCCCCCAAAATGGAGATAGTGCCGCATGCAATCAAAGAGAGCTACATTGTCACAGATTGTGGTCACACAATTCCTTAAAGCCCTTCTTTTCAGAGGGAGTCCCCACGTGATTATTCTCTGCCACACAAGCTGTTTCAGTTTGGGAAACCTGTTTACATTTGGGAACAACATACAAGCCTAAACTTTTACTTACTTCTGGCCACCATTCCACACTCTTCAACTCCTACCCCAGAGAGAGGGTAGATGGGAATGAGGTCCACGGCTCCAAGGCAAGGGTGAATTCCTTCTTGAACCTCCATGTCAATCACCTGGAAAGCCTCCACACATGCAGCAAGAACAGAGTTGACTAAGAAATATAAAAATAGAGAATGATACTTAAATTGCACCTAAAGGCTTAATTACTACTTGTTTTTCTCCAATGGTCTGTTTATGGGTTGTCTCCACCCTACATTAATTAAGAATAAAGACCCAACAAACCCCCTCAGTTGTCAAGAAAGTTTCCTTTTTTTAAACTTACTTTTTTACTCTATGAGGAGGGAAAATCATTTATTTTATCTGCCTAGACTCTAAATCACGTACTCCACTTATAATAATAGATTTCTTTACATTTTCATTTAGTTTTGTAAATCTGATTAAAATTCAGGTTATTTTCAGGATGTTTATTTTGTGAAACATTGTAATAAATATAATGCAAGCATTTGTCAGATAAACAACTTTTAAACTTTAGCAGCTTGGTGGTGCCATAGATACCATACTACACTTGGAATCAGAAAGATCTGAGTTCAATTCACCTTCAGATACTTATTAGCTGTATGACCCACAGCTGCTCATTTAACCTCTAATTGCCTCAATTTCCTTAACTGTAAACTGAGAATAATAATAGCACCCACCTCCCCAGCTTGCTGTGAGGATCAAATGAGATAATATTTGCCAAACAGTCAACATAATGCCTGGCACATAGAAAGAGCTACATAAATGTTGGCTACTATTTTTATTATTTCATAGAATCATACTTTTAGGTACTTGAGATTGCCATGCTGCTGTTGCCTTATTATTCATCTACAGTCTAGTATGGTACCACCTTAACAGTAGAAGTAGACAGGGAACTTATTCTTTTATCATGATAATCAATGGAATATATTATTGAGAGTTACGAACTATCTTATCAAGATAGCACTTCATTTTTAATAAAACCAAATATGCCTTTTTAAAAGGAAAATCTGACAAGTCTAAAACTAAGCTGGGGGGAGGCAGGGAAGAAATAGTATTAGTGTGTGTGTATATGCATGTGTATATACGTGTGTGTGTGTATACATACATATGTATATATGTGTGTACAGACATACACATATATGTGTATGGGTGTATATATAGATATACATTTATATCTATATATGTATATATTCTTTACAAATAATGAAATTATAGGATTTTTATAACTTTTTTTATTCTAGAATTTTTAAATTGATTTGCAAATCATATTAACCCTTACACATAATATCTGTTGATAGTGCTTGGCACAGTACCTAACACAAAGTAGATACTTAATAAATACTAGCTGATTGACAACACAAAGCAACTATTTTCTCCATTTTCAAACAGGGACAATAAATCTCAAGCCACTAGCACAACAGAAGATGAAACTCCTGGCTCCTGACTCACACCCTGGGCACAGATTCCTGGGCCTGCTCTTTCCATGTCTATTGAAATAGATGAAACAGTAAAAAAAAAAAAAATAGTCATTTTTAAATGCTTATCTCAGGCATTGATATGCAGGTGACTATTAGCCACCAACAGTGGGAGACAGTCTTCCACATGAGAAAACCATTAATCTTGGACTCCCAGAATAAATCATAAGTAAAATGTAAACAATTTCAGAGGTGTGTCTGTGTGGTCCTAGGCAAAAGTCACTTAAGCTCCCAGTGCTCTGCCAACTCTGTAAAACTATAAATTGCAAGGAAGGTGCAGATCTGCTTTGGCAGAGGGAGCTTATTCATCCAAGACTCTCCTATGTGAATTAAATCATAGATCTAGTCCCTATCCCTAACCTAGTGGTTTGAGGAAATTAGGAATACTAGTTTTTTTGTTTGTTTGGAGTAGACTCCCAATTTAATGGAAAGAAATTGTATTCTTTAAGAAAAACTCCACATAGAGCACTACAGAGTTAAACAGGCAATCACTGAGGAAGGAACAGTCAGCCCTGTGTCTTCCACAGAAATACATCATATAGAGAGTAAAAAAAATAATAATAATAATTCTTACCCAATTTCTCAACAGGTGCTGCTATTGTTATGACTGATCTGTTATAATCATAATCAGAAAATATATTGAGCACTGTAGCTTCAGAATGTTCCTTTCCTTTACAAAAAAAAATACACAAAGCACAGATTCTTAGAAATTATTTTAACACTTTAAGGAAAAAAAAACCCTTCATGGCATACTTCTTTGACTTTAATTTTTCAAGGAATATATTAAGGGTATCAACAAATGGGGAATTCTGGGATGAAAAACTTGAGGTAACAACCTTCTAAGAATGAAACAGGTAGGAAATGAGTAATATGAGCTTTTTGACTTGAGGAGCCAGATTGGGTATTGTACTTCATTCTGCCCCTGGACTCCCTATGAACTTGGCTCAAGTTCTCTTAGCTCAGAGACATAATCTCTGGCTTTGATTCCCACCACTCCAACTGCTCCTTATCAATCTCCACCCTAATCCATATCTCTCAGCCTCTGTCACAATCTTCCCTTGTCCATATTTCCCTTTCTTCTGATACCCTCAACTCTACTAGTTTGGGTCAGACTCTGACATCTGGCAAATATGAAGCTTGCCAATTAGTGGTCTGTGTGATGTGTGCACCTGTCCATTAGAGACAGGCCTGACACCATCAGCTCTTTTCAGAGACCACCAAACAGCCTTCAGATGTTAATGACTTCCAGTTTCCAGTGGCTAGTGACTCACTTGAATTTGTGACCTAGAGGAGAAAGTTGCCACATCCCTTTACCAAAACTTTCAGCCACACAGTGGGTCGGCCTCAAAGTTATTTTGGAAGTTTACAAGCCTTAGCCAGGCTCTTTAAAAGTCTCTCTTAAGCCTACAAAAACAAATTCAAAGTGAAGGACAAAAGTTTTAGGTGGTAATTAAATCTTTAGTTCTTGCTATTATATACCTTGTCCCTGTGTCCTCCTGGCAGCCTAACAATTAATCTTTTCAGAGCTAGGGAAAAAGAGGTTACACCCAGGAACCACAGTGCCTAAGGCACCACTGAACACTTAATTTTAATAATGTGAGAAGATAGACATATGTCATTCACTCATAGCCAGACAAACATGCATAGAGCACTGCTATGGTGATGAGTTAAGAACAGACATTTACAACTTGGGCTACTTTACCTAAGACTTTCTAAAGTAATTTAAATTTTCTTATTTTTACTTAATTAGAAATGTTATTTTAAAAACAATCCTGTTCTTTTAACTAATCTAAAAATGCATGCTATAGAAATGTTTGAAAAACCTGTCCATTGTCTTATTTGATTCCATATTTATCAAAAACATGTAAAAGTATATGTATATATGTTAATATGTATTGAAGCAATTCACCCATTCCTCCCTTTGTAGTAGGTTTTAAAAAAAAATACATTCAATCTTTTGAGGGAGAAAATTATTTTATTTTTCATCCTCATTTTTTCTGAACAGCTTTCATTCTCAGTTTCATGTTTCAATCGAATAAAATGCTGAAAGAATGAAACATTCTTTCCTGCAATTTCTTGAGCATACATATAGAAAAAAAAAATTACTGCTGGCAGGATGAGCTGTCAGTATGAATTTCAGCAGAAGTAAATTGTTTGGTATTTGTAATGGAGCATAATAGCTATAATTCCATTTGAGCTGTTGCCACTAATAAGCTGATAAAAACTATGAGTCAAGACCTGGGCATCCATCAGTGTGTGGCTTCCACAAATTTCTTTGCATATTCACTTAATCACAGAGACAGGTAACTCAATCCCATTAAGTGTTGCTGCTTCTGACAATGATGAGCCAGAACTGGCTCTTAAAGAAGACGATGAAAAAGCACAGCTGCATACCAACTCCAAAGGAGTTTTCTTATCAGCATTTAACAGGTGTTTTCAGAGATGACCCCATCTTCTGCCAGGATTCAAGACAGTAATTGAAATGCATTGATAGCTAGAAACAGCTTTAAAAAAATACTCCCTTCCCATTTAAATCAATACAGAAAACAAACGACTCCATTCAAAGACATTGTTTTAAGTATTGTCTGGTGATGATGGCATTAATGCTTGCCTATTATTGTCAAGGAGAGGCTGATTAATAATCAGGTTATTTTACTATAAATCATTTAGATAAGACTTCAAGTGAATACTATTTCAAAATTGTAACAACCGTGATTAAACATCCCTGCAATGCTGGGTCCTAATAAAAATATCTCCATAATGTTTTAGGAAGGGTTTTTTTTGGGGGGGGGGTTATTTTGTTTTCTTTTGTTTTTTAAAGAGTATCATCCTTCAATATATTAAGGTTTTAAAGGCAGAGGCTAAAAATCTTGTCTTGCAAGTCCTGTCAATGAACTGCTGAGCGATCTCTAATTAGTCATTTAATTGCAGGGGCCTGAGTCTGTTTTTTTTTTAAATGAATTAAAAATAATACATCCTTCCCTCCAGAAATTTTTTAAGATTAAGTTGGTTTATTTTCTCCAACTCAGTGGGTAACAAGTTCTATGCACACAAACTTCTATTAATAAGCAATCAGGAGGGTAAAAAATGTCATCAAAAGGTACATTAGAATAATGTTAAGTCTCAAGAGTAAAGATTTCATCCTTCTGCACTCTATCAACATGCCATACAATGTATTTTTTCAGAAATATGGGGAATCACAATGTCAAGGGTAAGTAGGCATTCTGAAAGGATAGTACACTTAAACATATGTGTTGCTGATTTGTCTCAGTCTCCTGGAGTCTTGCATAATAAATCAGCTAGGAAAACACCAGGAAAAGCAAAGAGAGTGAAAGGAAGGAAAAAATTAGGCAAAATAAATAAATGTTCTGCAGTTATTTTTTCAGAACAGAAAAATATTACTAATAAACTATAATACTAACCTACAATAAATTTTTTCTTACCATTTTCTTCAAAAAGAGCAGCTTTTGCTATTTTCTCAACTACATTTTTTCTTCTGGCTTCAGAGATGTTTAGTAAACAGGCAGCCAAACGGAGCCCCAGTCTGCTAGAAGACATTGTAATTTCTTAAAAGAGAAAAATATAAATGATTATTCAGTTTCAATCCCTATGGGTTTATTCACATTCTTTTTTTTTTTTCTTGTCTCTCTGGCTTCTTTCACTCATTCATACTTTCATTTTTTTCTAGTGAAAAACAATACATTTTAAACTGAGGCAACATAAATTGCAATTATTTGTAAGAGGTTGCTTTGACCTTGAATAAAAATAAAATTATACAATTATGAAATTAGTAATAGTATTGATAAATATTTAGTATGTTAAATATCTAATATGGGTCTGGTCGAGTAAAGGAAATGTGTGTGACAATGATAAAGCGCTCTCTTTAGCTATAAGCACCCCCTTCCTACTTAAGGTTCAGCTATGGCAAGCAAAACAGGTATTGCTAAAAGATATGGTGTGGACATTATATAGACAAACGATCATGCTTTATTGTAACATGACTTTTGTATTAGATTTGGGTGTTTAGCTAACAAGCCTAATACTGACTTAATGGGTTTTTAAATTTGTTATCTCTACAGTGTCTGAATTAGTCCATAAATTCCAGGTAACTCTGGTACTTTGAGGATTAAAGTACTTGGATCCATATGGCTATTTGTTCTTTATGGTCACTTTGAGGGCTGATTTTTCTGGTTAAAAAGATTCAGTCTTTGAAGGCATCCTGACTTTTTCAGGGCACCAGAGTAACATAGCTATTTTTTTTCCCCATTCCACCAAATGATACTTTAATGGTATGAAGAACTTAATGTATCTCACTCAAAAATTAATTCCCTTTTCAATATCAGGCCATTATTTGGTCTTGGCACCTCTTCAGCTCTGTAGTGAGAAATTCATATGCTACGAATGAATAATTACCTATTCTCAGACAAAATGTAAGCTAACTACTTTAAATCAAACATGTTATGTGGGGCGGGGCAGGGATTTCACTGGTCATATCCGCTACATTTTGTATACAAAAACTGTAGGTTGACCTAATCAACTTAATCTGGAGCAGTTCTGAGGCTTCATGTCTGCTTTAGGTCTGCAGGCAGATTTTCACATTCTGACAGTCATCTCCTAATCAAAAATTCATAAAAACATAGTTATTAGATTTTATAGACATTAATAACATTGTTGTAATAAAGTCTCTCAGACCTCTCTAGTTACTATGTAAACAAAAAATTGCTTTACACAAGGGGTGTAGGCGTCTTCTGGTTTTCATTTGTTTTCAGTGTGTTTATGTAGCTTAATTGTCTCATCAGGCACTTTCCCAACATAATTATGCTTTTTAACAAATGGTGTTTATGGCAACCCCTAGCAGTGCACAAGAAAGGATTAGTTTCATCCTCTCATTCCACATTTGGATTCCCTGTGGACAGCTAACTCACAGAAAGATGGTGTGAGAAAATCCACCTCCCCAGCAAAGACTTGGACTTGGTGCTTATACCAGGCATAAGGGAGACCCAGGGAGAATTGTACTTGAACATGAGGAACCTAGCCATGTCTTTCCTTCCCTTCTATATTGATGACACTAAATACTTTGGTGTCACTGACATAGTACTAGAGTTGTATACTTTGTGGTTTTGAGGCTCACCTGCCGGGTCCCCATATGCCCTGGGCCACAATCAGCCATGTTTTAAATTGTTTTTGTCAGTCATGCTCAGAAATCATCTTTCTCCATCCTTGAAGCTAGAATTGCCACTAAGTGCTGAATATAGCAGACATTGTGAAAGGAGTCACGATTCTAACTCAAGTCATTGAACTGCTTTGGTTTTCAGTTTGTCATTCTGACAAATGAGCAGGTTAAGATAGAAGACATTTTCTATCTCCTTCTAGAAGTCCCTTGGTATAGTGAATAGAGAGCTGGCCTTAAAGTCAGGAAGACACGGATTCAAGTTTCGCCTCTGACACATATTGGCTATGTGACCTTGGACAAGTCACTTAACCCCACTAGAGGTCTAGGCAATTCTAAGGCTATAAATTGAAAAGAGGTGCTTGCCTGTATTGGTTTGAAAGAGCATTTTCTCACCAACAATATCAGAGATCTAGTCCCTATGTAAGTCATAGTATCCTATAATTTGAATTAAAAGAGAACTTAGATTCCAGTTATTCCCTTTTCATATTACAGAAGAGTAAACAGGTCCAGAGGGGTACCTAGGTACTAAATGAGTGGAACTTAAGTCCTCTGACTCCAAATCCAGTACCCTTGCCACTACACTATTCAGAGTCCTTCCCACCAATTACAGTGGGATCAGAGACAATTATAATCAATATGGAGTTCTTTTGGAGCAATCTGTTATTCAAGACAGATTTCATCTCCATCTAAAGCAGCGGTTCTCAACCTGTGGGTTCTGTTCAATTTGTAACAATGAAAATACATCCTGCATATCATATATTTACATTACAATTCATAACAGTAGCAAAATTACAGTTATGAAGTAGCAAGGAAAATAATTTTATGGTTGGGGGTCACCAAACATGAGGAGCTGTATTAAAGGGTCACAGTATTAGGAAGGTTGAGAACCACTGAAAGGGAAGGAAAATCGCTCTTTTCCCTAGAACTAAGAAAACCAGTCATGGTTCTGGGAGGGGATAATGACACTTAAGTTTGAGGTTCTTAGCTGCAAAGGACTTCTGGGAGTATAGTCTTTGTTGCCAATGAGTGGCATTCATTTGGCCCTTTAGGTGTCCTTTCCCCCAGAGCTTGATTCCTCTAGTTCCTATAGCAGGGCCTGGAGCCAGCCTGATAGAAGACACAGGAGGACACAGGAGGACACAGCCCTCCTGCTGTGTCTTTGCCATCCCAGGGCAGAAGCAGCAGTACAAGCAGCATTAGCAGCCACAGCAGTATTAGCAGCAGTAGCATTAGCATGAACATCAGCAGCAGCAGCAAGCTTCAGTTTTCCCTGCCAGGATCCAAGAGAGCACAGGCAGTTTGAAGGCATCCTGCTCCACCCTGACTCCATAGAGGAGCTCTACAGCAGTTCTCAAACCTTAGAATTTGCTTTTGGGAGAGGCCTGGAGCAGGGCTGACGAAATAGGGGACTGAGCGGCAAAAACAATGGATGTTGACACAGGCCAAAAGACAAGCCCACAATACTGCCAGACTAGGCCTCCCTAGGCCTTTCTCGATGTCCTGGAAATTGATTGACCTAAATTCTTTTTGCACATTCTTTGGCATTTCCACCCCGACCCATTGAGTTCCCTGGAAACTCTTAATCAATAGCTTCTTTTCTCCTCGAAGTTAAAAGTTTGGGTTTTGTTCTCAGTTTTCCTCTGCCCTGCCTTTAGTCCATCCCAGTTCCGCATTTCTTTCTAGTTAAGAATTGGCTTTTTTTTTTTTTGTAAGGCTTCAGATCTTACCCATTTATTGTATGCCAGCAGGGGGCTCATTTGTCAGCCCAGTTTCCTAAGCCCTGGACAGGAGGCGGGGGAGGGGAAGTAGTCCCATTTAATGCCCCCCTGACTTCATTACCACAGTTGGTTGAGGACCTGTGTTTATAAAATTGCTTAGTACTACCCAGAATCGGTAGGTCCCAGGAACGGGCCCAGACCTTGATTTTCAAAGCCTTACTTAGTCCCAGGAAGTCACAAAGAATAGGAACCAAGTACTGCTTTTTCCAGGCCACTGATTCCTGGTATTCATTTGTGCTCTGAAGCCATGGAATTTCTTTTTCATTTTGCAGCAAGGAGTGAATGACACCATCTTGATAAAGTTCCCTGCTTGAAGTGAAATAACCACCAAGCAGCAACTTTGAAAGGAAGAAATTAATTTTTAAATCTATTTTTAATTTCTAATTATAATTTTTAAAAAAACACAGATTTGGAGAAAGTAACATTTATGTGGACATTTGGTTTCTAGCCTAATGTGGCATAAAAATAAGTAACATAATGAGTGTTAAAAAAAATCAGGTTCATGATGCTTCTCACATCATCATCATTGTGCTTAGATGTCACAACAGTATTATGTGTGATTATGTCAGATTCAGCCTTCTCCATCTCTGAGTGTTGGCAGGTAGGAGGGCTGTTGGCAAGAGGAGGGGTGTTAACCTCAGGATCCTGGATTGATTCCAAGTCTGGTAATTACATTCTGCCAGCCAAAATTCATCCCATAATTTTAATTGGATAAATCCTTCCTGGCCTAAGCTACTGCTCTGCCTGTCAAACTGTTGCCACATTTCACCCCAGAGGTGTCTATGTTTCAGTGGTGAAGGAAGCAATTCCTTTGTGGCTTACATATCAGTTTAAATCTGCAAAATGCTTTGGGATCCCTTGGAATGAAAGAAACTATTTGTATATGTATGCCTTACACTGTATCTGCATACATAATGCAATATATAGAGAGACATATTTCTAATAGGTTAACATGTAGATGTTAACAGCAAAAAGCTGAACTCCAGATAACTGTGATATCAGCCAGAGAACTCTGTAAGCTATCACAGGTCACTGATGTTCTTTCCTTTTGTACTATGTTGAATTCAGCTGTAATTTCCCACTCCCAGTGATCATCTCATTGTCTCAAGAGAAATTCCCATGGCAAGACACTGGAACTTCATTGTTTTATGTAATTTCTTTGATCAGAAGATAATAAATGAAAAGACTAGTTTGTTTTTCCATTCTCCCAATCTTCTTCCTTTCCTTCATTTCATAATCATAGCTCCAGGAATAAATAAAGATAAGGAACATGGATAGCTTTGATCTTGCTCTAACCATCATGTCAACCAAACCTGCTTCTCTACCTCTCTTTTGACCCTCCTCCTCCCCTAATTCCAGAGGTGGATAATCAAACATGATGCTCATCTCTTGACAGAAAAATGATGGACTCAAGAAGTAGAATGAGACTTATATTTTTGGACAAGGTTGATGTGCACATTTGTTAGGGGCAGCCAGGTGGTACAGTAAATAGAGTGCCTGGCCTGGAGTTAGGAAGACTCATCTTCCTGAGTTCAAACCTGGCCTCAGACACTTTCTAGCTATTTGACCCTAGCCAACTCACTTAACTCTGTTTGCCTCAGCTTCCTCATCTGTAAAACGAGCTGGAGAAGGAAATGGCAAACCGCTTTAGTATCTTTGCCAAGAAAACCCCAAATGGAGTCATTAAGAGTCAGAAATAACTGAAATGGCTAAACAAATGTATATTTGTTATAACAGTTTTGTTTTTCCTCTTTTTTTTCAGTGGACTTAAGAGAGAAAGTAAGTATTTGTTAATTACAAATAAAAGTTGAAAAAAAAATACAATTCAAGGAAAAGCAAGACCTAAATTGTCCTTGGCAGAAAATATTGTTTTACTGCTTGGACATACCAATCAGATTTTGCTGGAGAAAGTGACAAGAGAGGAGGTGATAGCAAGTACAATTTTAGCAATGATGTTGAAAATACATGCCTGTTCTCTACTAGACTAAAGGGCTATTATCAATATTGCCATAAATTTAGCCATGATGCAAACAATATTACCAATGGCACTACTTCAGAAAGCATTACATGTTATGTTACATGTAAAATGCAGATATGTATGATGTTTTCCTTATTTTAAGCATTTTCTTCAGGACTTACTTTCTAAGGTTGATTTTCAATAATATGGGAGTGGGTTTTTTATTTTATGAATTATTTCCTGGTTCCTATTCCTTGTGCTGTCCACTCTTTTGGTCTTATTTATTTAATTGTCTCACACATCCAAAAAAAAAAGTAGTGGGAGCAGAAAAAAGAAATAAAACTTAGAAGTATCAATAACAGTAGATAGGATTGCTATTTTCCAAAGAACCATGAATTCCATGAAAATAAACAAATTGGATAGAAGCTTTTCTGGAATCTAAATTTTATATTTTATAACCATTTAAACCTTTGTATAAAAATCTTAACTAATCCAAATGAGAGAAAGTTAATAAAAAGAAGGTGATAACACAGTCTCCTGGGGCTGCATGAACCTTGGTTGGTTGGTTGGTTGGTTGTTGTCCTTCATTCTCAAAGAAAACCAAAATGACATCACTATGCCAGAGTCAAGTTTCAATGTGTCCGACTGTGGCTGATCAGACCAATATGAGCTTGGAATGCTCTGCCACAGGTCAGGTACAAACAGTCCATGTGAATATTTGGGGTGGATTCTTTAAATTTGTGTGTCCTGCATTTCCTTTGAAATGTTTCAATTCTGCTTTGTTCATAGAGCACAATACTTTCTCAGTATGGTATGCCATACTGAGCAGTCCTCTGTCAGTGTCTCCCATGTCACACAATCAATTCCATAATTCTTAAGAGAGATCTTGAGGGGTGGCTAGGTGGTGCAGTGAATAGAGCACCAGCCCTGGAGTCAGGAGGACCTGAGTTCAAATCCAGACTCAGACACTTGACACACTTACTAGCTGTGTGACTTTGGGCAAGTCACTTAACCTCAATTGCCCAATTGCCCTACTTTCCCCCCTCCAAAAAGCAAAAAAAAAAAAAAAAGAGAGAGAGAGAGAGAGAGACCTTGAGAGTGTCCTTGTATAGTCTTCTGACCACCATATGAACACTTGCCCTATGGAAGTTCTCCATAAAATAGTCTTTCTGGCAAACATACATTTTGCATTTGAACAACATAGTCAGCCCATCAGAGTTGTGCTCCATACCATCGACCAAAGGTGTTAGGATAACTCTCTCTCTTTTGTCCCCAGTCTTTCTCACACAGTAATGACAAGATCTCACTCTGGCCTATAAGCACTCCCTCCTCCAAGTTACCAACTGGGTGAGAATCCTAACCTCTAATAGAGACAGAGAGAAAGTTTTCCTTTTCACCATAACTTCCAAAAATGGAGCATTCCATGCTAAGAAAATTATACAAAAATCACCCATCCTTCAGTGTATAATATATGTGTCCAACTTATTCCATAGGAAGGTCAGTCCTGATTAGAACTACAAAAATAATATGTGCTGTATGTAAGTTCTGTTTCTTCAACAAAATAATTAGTTATCTTTTTCTATTGTGCATGAAAAATAATGCATAGGATTAGATAATTATAATGAGAATTTGTAAAGCCATACAAAAATAGCTTTCCAGGGGACCGATACTGTGAACACTTTCAAGATTCTGATTACATAGAATAGTGAACACTCTATTCAGTAACAAATCAGAACAAAACATTCACAGAAAATCAAGGTATAGCATTCACAATGTTACAACTTAGCATAGATAATCAAAATACAGCATTCACAATGGCTTATCACTAAAACGGCCACATAGTTTTCACCACAGTGGTCACATAGTTTTGAACAAAGTATAATCATTTAGTCAATCAATCACTTAGTAACTCAATCATTCAATCAATTCAATCATTCAATCATCCTGGTCACAAAATACAAAAGACAAAGTTCTCCACTCATGGGGTACACTAAGTTACAATATCAGTCACTTCTCAGCACGCTCTTAAGGGGTAGTGTAAAATACACAGGCCATTCACTGCTCAGTCACAAATAAGTTACAGTTGCAAGGTCATATGTAAGTTACAACTTCAATCAGTCACTACTCAGTATCAGGAGAGATCTCTTCCTCTTCACCCAAGGTAGGCTCTCAGATTCCCTAGATCCCCTTCTATGGTCCCAACTCCTACCTGGATTCACCAAACTGTCACCTGGATTCAAAGGCAGATAGCTCCCAGCTCCTTGTCCAGCTCTCCATGCAGTCTCTGTTCCATGATGAAGCTCACAGTATTCAATCCACCTTAAATCCTTCACAGTCTCTGTTCCCAGGAAGTCAAGGCTCAACAAAGCCACAAACAGGTTCATAAAAGTACCAGCATCACAGTCATGCTTTCTCAGTCTTTGTTAGCTCCAGCTGGCCCTTGGAAGTCTTCAGCAGCATCCAGGAGAAGCTGGTAGCTCCCCAGCAGAAGCTCCAGCTGGTTCCCAGAATCAAAATTACTTTGCCCAGGTTCCCAAAATCAAAATCATTCTCTCCAGTCTGGGCCTTTCCTCTTCAGCCTCCAGAACCTGGTTCCAAGAAAATCTGAAATTCCAGGTAGGGCTTCTTCTTATATACCTATTAGCTCCTCCCTGTTCTGCTCCTTCCTGTTACATCAGCAACTTCCTATTATGCCAGCAACGGGGTTCATACCTTTTGTTTCTTAACAGAGACTTGATCTAATTAATTTCAGACTAGGTGCTAAGTACCTGTTAGCTTTGCCAATATAAAGGGATCAAATTATATTACTATTACAGAATTTTAACAAATGCTTTAAATCAGTTGTTTGTTCATATATTCAGTCACAAATAATTTTGTCATCTATATTTTAGAGCAAACCCTACTAATGCTCTACTTACATTAACTTTACATCCTCTGTAGTCAAGGGAAAGTGAATACAGAACCATCCTTGGATAAGGACAAATCAGGTTTGTAATGCAGTTTTCATAGACATCAATATTTTCTTGAATTACTTCAAAATTTACTCTGCCCAGAAATTTTCTCTTTTAAGAAAATCAAATCATTTATTCATTTACATAGAGAGTCAATCTGAAGTATGATTGAAATTTGTTTTAAGTGGTGTTGGTTGGCATTTTAGGTCAATGTGGTATAAGATGTTTGAAAAATGTGGGCTACAGTAAAAGTTTAATGTTTACTTCTTTGCTTTCTGTAGTTATAGGAAGTCCATGCTCTGTCTGGACTTTGTCATATAGTTAAAACTGCTTTCTAAGATAATGGTTTTCAATACTGCCTTGTTTAGTTGTGTATGTTATCCTTTTCATATAAATAAAAAAAAAAACACAAAGATTTGATGTCCATTAAGAGGGTTTAGCAAGTAGCAAGAATGGGACAGAGTAGCCCGCACCCATGTACCTTAATCCTGACTTGAAAATGAACTCTTCACAGTTTAGGTCTTAGTAAATAAAGGCAAAACCCAAACCAAACAAATGCATAACAATATAACAGAATTTTATGAAGCATCTCCTGTAGGAAAAACACTATGTAAAGTATTATGGAAAATACAAGGTTTAGATAAGACAAAATCCTTATCTCAAAAAGCTTACAATCTAGTAGGGAATGTCAAGATATTACAAGACACCCTGTTTTCCAGAGCTAAGGCCCAGCAAGGAAGCTGTCCCTGAGTTTGGCATAACAACAATCCTTCGTGCTCCACCCTCTGGATAATCTCAGCCACAGTGAAATCACATAATTATTATATTGTTTTGACCAGCACCAGGTGTTGTCTGAGCTTGGATAAGCACTGGACAAGCTCAGGCCAGTACCCATGTTCTGGTCATGAAACCCTGCAATGAATCAGACTTATCTCATTGGTGCTGCTACCTCTCATTGTCAGGGATACAGCATACTGCAGAGCCACTGGTATACGTATTGAGATCTTCCCACACTGCCTCAATTCCCCCCCTTTTGGGGCAGATCCCCAGTCTATACATCCTTACTTGCAAGCCATTTCCCTCACTTTGAAATTAAACTTATGTTTGATTCCTGACTCTCCTGTCTCTAGCCTACTCTGTTTGGTTCCAGACATCCACAGGTTAGAGGCCAGTTTGGTCCAGTTGACAGGGAACAAGCTAGCAACTTGGACAGCAATAGTACAAATAATTACCTAAGTACATTAAAGAATTGCAAAGCAAAGTGCAGGTTTTGGGGGAAAGTCATTATTTACTGAAGAATAGTAGAGAAGACTTTGTAGAAAGACTATTACTTGAGTCTGGCTTTTAAAAAGAGAAAATTTAAACAGGTGAAGAAAAAGAGGGAAAATATTCCTGGGGGGGGGAGGAATAGAGGGATGAGCATATGATTTATGAATCAGAGTAATACAATTGGTTACTGTCACTTAAACGTGTTTGCCTCAGTTTCCTCATGTGTAAAATGAGCTGGAGGAGGAAATAGCAAACCATTTCAGCATCTTTGCCAAGAAAATCCCAAATGGGGAGAGTCAGACATGGCTGAAAACAACTCAACAACAACAATAATGCTGTAAAGTGTGGAGAGAAGTATTATGAATTAAAATTGGAAAAGCTAGGTGGCACCAGAATGTGGAGAGACTTAAATGTCTAACAAAGGAGTATAAAGCTGACATAAAAGCTACTAGGCAGCCACTGAAGTTTTTGAGCAAAGGAGATTTCCAAATTTATACATGGAGAAGATTGGCATGAAAGATAGACTAGAGAGGAGAGTGTTGTGGTAGAAAGACTTGTAAAGAGACTACTAGGCACATGTGGGTAATGAGGGCCTCTCGGAGGGTGTCAGCAGTGGGAATGATACCAAGGGAACAAAAGTGAGAGGCACGACTGAAATCACTGAGTTGAATGTTCTTTTCTTCTGCTCGTAAAGAATTTTCTTCCTATAGTCCTTCTTCATCATGTTACACCAATACAAGCATATTACTGTAAGAGTGATTTCTGGCTTAAGTGGTCATTTTTTATATTGCTGTACATTGTCACCCCCTTTGCCCTTTCTCGCTGATACCACAAAAATGCTAAAACCACAAATACAATATGTATTAACAATAGAAGATTTGCTAGAATGACTATAGGAAGAGTGTGGAATCTAGGTCTAAAATGAACATGTAGTAAATGGAGTAGCAGAAGTTGGGTATCCAGGAGGGGGTCATCTTCTATACTTTATATGAGATTCCCTTCAATCTCAGTCAGGATATCTTAAATGAGAGTTGAAAAAAAAATTAAATTCACAAGTGCAAGATGGGAGAGGCGTGGCTAGATAGTAGTTTGTGGGGAGAAATTGTTTGGGTTTTAATGGATTGAAACTTCAATACAAGTCAATAATGGCATACAAGTGGGGGAAAAAGAATTCAGTCCTAGGCTGCATTAAAAAAGGAGTATGTTAAGGCCTAGAGATGTGAGAGATCTGTACTATACAACAGGCAAACTACATCTGGAGTATTTTGTTAAGTTCTAGGAAATGCATTTTAGAAAAGGATGTTTATCCTGTTGAAGGGAGATTTAGAGGGACATAATAGCTGTATTTAGTATTTGAAAGGCTATCACGTGGAAAAGGGATTAGATGTGTTCTGTTAGGTCCCAGAGAGCTAAACTAAGAGCAACGTATGAATTATTGCAAAGAGATACATTTAGACTTGCTGTAAATAAAAGAAAAAAACAACTTCCCACTGCTAAAGCTATCCCAAAGTGGGATGGAACACATTCAGACCACAGATCTACAACTGGAAGGAACCTTAGAGGTTATATCATTCAGCCCCTTCATTTTGTAGATGAGGAAAGTGTGGGTTGTGATTTGCCCCAGGTCACACTGGAGTGATAGAGTCAGGATTCTTTCCACTGTAGCACACTGCCTCAGGTAAGCTGTCCCCCCCAATGGAGGTCTTCAACCAAAGCCTGGATAACCACTTGCCAGGTATGTTGTATGAGGAATTTTTGTGTAGGCATAATTTGGATTATAATGCTTCTGAGATCACTCTAAGTTCTACAATTCTATGATGCTGTGACATGATATTAAGCAAGGAATCTGGGGTTAAACTCTAACATCCAAGTTTTTCTTGATTTTTTTTTTAAACTTTGTACAGTGATCACTCACATTGCAAAATTTTGAATAGTCAGAAATGTCTCCTGGAGTTTTTCTCCTGAGCTATTGTTGTTTTCAAGAGTATTTGTTCCAAGCACAAAATTAAAAATCAATTTTTAAAGTAGATTTTGAACTTTACTAAAAGGCAGGTCTATATGCAGGAATTTTGTAATAATGACATTCTAGAAAGAGTTATGAATCATGAGAAAGAGCTGTAGGAGAGGGACAAAAACTTAGATTTGAATTCTGTGTTTGTGGCATACCTGTGTGACTCTTGGCGGTGACTTCATATCCTTGGGCATTAGTTTCTTCAACTGTCAAATGAAAGGGTTGGCATAAAAATATTTCTAACAGTACTGTTTATGGTAGCAAAAAAAAAATGGAAGTAGACTCCTATCAATTGGAGAATAGGTGAAAAAAATGTGATATATATATATGTGTGTAATGGAATATTACTGCCCCAAAGGAAACAATATTTATAAAGAAATCAGAGAATCTTGGGAAGATTTGTATGAACTGATACAAAATGAACAGAGCGAGGAGAATACTTTCTACAATGACTATAATAATGAAAATCAAAGCAACATAAAAGGGCATTAGAACTCCAATTAATGCAATGACCCATTTTGATTTTAGGAGGACTGACAATGAAACATAATTACATTCTCAGAGCATAGAGATGGGAAAGCATGAATTTAATGTGAGGCATATATTGTCAGATGTAGTCAATGTATTGGTTTGTTTTGCTTAATTATATTTCTTTATTTGGGGAGTGGGAAGAATGTACTATTGGGGGTATCACTGAGAAATTATGATACTCTCCCAAAAGTATAAATTATGCATTTATGAAAATAAAATGATTAGATTATTCCATAAAAATTCAAGAACAAACTGAAATATACTGTGAAGGAGACGTCTTCCTCTTTTTTACCAATACTGCTTGTCTAGACTGTCACTCACTTTTAAGTCAACCACTAACAATTTTAATTGCTTGTTTTACCATTTCTGTTTGGACTGTTTTAAATTAACAACTCAGTTACCCAGTGAAAGAGGATTCAAGAACACCAAATAATGCTAAACTCAGTTTTTTCCTTCCTCCATACATACTCAAAGAAAGTGTCTAGGAATATAAAGCATCCACAGATAATATGGAAATATTGACTAAGGAGATACTAATTTGTCTTCAGACTGATGCTTTCTGTCTTCATTTCCTAAGTTTATTGGTCAGGGTTTTCATCTAAGACCCAGCCCTTCTCAAATGGGAGAATGATACAGTATGGTTGTAGTCCCATTGAAAAGATATAAATTTAGGGAGCCTGTTTTAGAATATTTTCAGTAACTATTGGTTTGCATTGTTATAAGCATACAAATATTCAGAGTTGATAAAATGTATGAATTTTGTTTTAAAAAACTAGAAAAAAATCATTAATTGTTAAATGTACTATGTAATATTATTAACATAATCTTTTCTTCTCTCTCCTTTCCCCCCACCCACTTGCCCCTCTTAGGAACTTCGGACTAACTATGAAATCAGGTGCCTGGAAGTAAGAGCACCTTTGGACATCTAACCATGCAGTAAATTGAACTAAAGAAACAACAAAACAACCTATGGGAAGGTGAACTAAAATCAGTGTGAAATCTTTCAGAAACACCCAAGAGTAGGGTCGAAGAAGCTCTAATGTTGTTGTTGTCTAATTTTGTGAGCTCTGTTAGAACATGAAACTAATGTGCTAATGGTGCTGGTTTTACCATGATAGACCAGTTATAGAAACATCTGACTTAGAATTAGAAAATACCTTACAGATTCTCTTGTCAGTACAACACTTTCATTATATGGATGAGGAAGCTGAAGTCCATGGAGTTTAAGTGATTATAACATCACATGAGTAATAAGAGACAGAGCTAAGATTCAAACCTAGAATTCCTTACTTCAAATACAACTTTCTTCCTCCTATTCATGTATGTTTTCTCCATTTCTTTGCTTGTAAAACAAGGAAATTGGACTGGAGGATCATATATTTCCTTCTAGTTCTAAGTCTTATCCTCATTCCAATCTTGTTCACTTTCTATACTCTTTCTTTACTCTCATCCTTCTTTCCAGCTATCTCCCAAAGTCCATAGAATGCTATAGTAAGCTTGGTGGTTCAATGGATAGAGTGCTGGGCCTGGAGTCAGGAAGACCTGAGTTCAAATCCAGCCTTAGACACGTACTGTCTGTGTGATCCTGGGCAAGACACTTAACCTCTGTTTGCCTCAGTTTCCTCATCTGTAAAATGGGGTTAATAATAGCACCTACCCTCCCCACCAGGGCTGTAGTGAGAATCAAATAAGATGATAATTATGTAGCTCTTAGCATATTGCCTGGCATATAGTAGGCGTTGTATATAAATGTTAATTATTATGATGATGGTGATATGAACTAACTAGGACTGTGACTGAGTCAAGACAAATTTATCACCATTACTAGGAAAACAACTCAAGTATCCCTTGACTGTGGTTAGTAGTGTCATCTCAGAATAGACATGGCATAACTCCATCACTTCCTATGACAAATGAAAGAGCACTGAATTCTAAATTAGTTTGCCTCAATTCAGACGTTAGCTCTGCTACTAATTATGTGACCTTGAGCAAGTTATTTAACTTTTCTGGACTTCAGTTTCTTCTAAAATGAAAGATTAGATTCTAGGATCTCTAAAGCTCCTTCCAATTCTAAATTCTAAAATCCCATGACCAGAAGGGGGGAGAGGAAGATGTAAATCTGCCTGGGTATTTTTGTATGACACTAGTAAAGCTATATAAACTTTTGATTATAATAATAATTTTAAAATTCCCTTCCATTCTCCCTTCTATCTACAAATGAAGATTAATTCTAAAAGGAACCTATATGGGAAAGATAAGCTAGGTTCAACCTCTAACTGAAAGTTGAAGTTCTTTATATGAGAATCAGCGACACTAAGTAGAGATATTTATTCATGTTTCAAAATCCAGATGAGTCCAAAGAGGATCGCTCTTTTTTCTGTAAAGATCCATTTTAGGTAATTGTGAATTTCCTCTAGTTTGAGGGACAGTCCCTTCAGCACAATAATTTCTATGGCTATTATGGCAACTATATCACAGACTTTGAACAAATTTTTGCTATTTCTTTCCTTTAAATTTATCTGCATAGTAAATATTTATTTCTTTAGGTGCAGAGAGGAAATTGAGTCTATTTTATTTAACTATCTGCCTTACCTTGAATTTCATCTCACTTTCCCAATATCTAGTGGATATACATACCTTCATACATATATATGTATATGTGTATATATGTACATACATGTGTGTGTGTGTGTGTGTGTGTGTGTGTGTGTGTGTGTGTGTGTGTGTAGCCCTTGAGGAAAACTGAAAGAGAAGAACTGACTGAGAGCCAGGTAGATATTGGTCACACAAACCAGGAATACTGAAATCTGTATTATTTTCCAAATAAATGAGTGACTTTAAACCAAATGGACACATTTCTGTAAAATATATTAAATTAGAGATATGTTGCTGGCTGTTAAACTTAAAAATATTACCTGAGAGAAATTGGTACAGAGACTAAATTTGTCTATTCTACGGAAAAGCAGAATTCAAAATTAGAAAATTATATGGAAAAGACAATTACAGTTAAGAATGAGGGAGGTTCAGCAATCATGTCCTTAACCAGGCAGTATGATTGCATTACATTCATATCCTTCCCAATTGTTCTGTCATTTGCAATATCGGCGTTCTTAATACTCTATTTGGAGAGTAGTATATCCTATCCACCACTTATATGGTACTGTTCCTCTTGGGAGATTTCGTGGTTTATCTATTGTGTTTTGAGAAAGACTACTTATTTTTCTTGCTCCCCCACCTCTTGCCAATCGGATCTTTTTTATTTCCATTTCTCTTCACCTCATGTGAGCTGGGAGTTTTTATTTTGTATTACACTTCAGCTCTTCCAGATGGAATTCTTCTCTTCCTTCAGTTGGTGACATTTGCAGTTATAGGTCTGCCTGTAAAAGTACTTTTGATTCCACTGTGTTTTTACTGCTGAATATAAATAAGGCCAGTGTGAAATACCTGTTTTACTTCTTTAAATCTAAACTCAAGTTCCACTATAGATTCTTTTGGTTGTTTCTAATAACTTCACTCTCCTGAAATCTGTAAAACTGCTCGATCTTATGGTTTACTTACAAGTTAGAAAAAAAGAATCCCTAAACTTAAAATATTTTCATCGCCAGGAAGCCACATGCTTTTCTGAGGCGATTCCTTTAAAAGTTTACCTCGAATAGCAAAAACAACTAGTTCTTCTTACTTGGTTAATGAAAATATGAATAGCAAAAAAGTCTAGAAAAATTCTCCAGAATAAAAAAAGTATCCTTCAGGCAATTCTGATACCAAATTCTCTGGAGAATGATGAGTCCCTTTTTGAGTAATGAATATAATTCAAACTATTTCCTCTACAGAAGTACTTAATCTTCTAGTTTTACACCAAACTTCAAATATAAGAGTAATGTAATTTGGTAGTTTGTTCTTAAGACTATCAAAGAAATACCTATACCAACAGGTTGAATATAAATATGCATGTAGATTCAATGAGGATTAGTAACATTTTCCTAACACATGTTCATATGCAAGGATTATTATGTCTTCCCTTATATATGTATATTGTGGCTTTCATTAATACTTGTAACAAAAAGTCCAATTTAAAGAAAAAAAGAATTAGTTCTTATCCTTGCCAACTGAGAAAAGAATTAGGTCAAGAGATTTGAATTGAAGTTCCAGATCAGTCCCTTCACAAAATGTTGTTGGAAACAAATGGCTGAGCTGAGCAAGGATTTAGCAGGATAAACATGTCACACTTGAGAAGACATTGCCTGTCCCTATTGTGAAAGATAAATTATTAACCAAATTCCATGGCCTCTTAAAATCATCACTAAACTACAGTGGAAAGTCTATGGTTTTATGTGGTCATATACTGCCAGTTCTAGTACAGAATAGCTTTTCTAGATTCTGTTTAATAAATAGGTTCCTGGAAACAAGCATATTGGTATGATTAAATAGGATCTAAACTCCATTTGACAGCACCATCTTGTGGATATTTGAGGAATTCATTGCTTATTTCAGTTTAGGTATCATATCTAAACAAGAATTCACATTTATGTACAAATTCAAAGTCTGAAAATCACTTTATTTATAATAACTCAAGATGTAAGTAATGCAAGTTGTTAATGATAATAGCTACAAAATTGGAAATTCTCTCTATGAACTTCTACCCTTAAATCATGTGGAATGAAGAGTTTCCTAATAAATATTCCCGTGGTAGGTACCATCAACCTTCTAGTCTCCTACGTGTCCAAGCTTGGAGTCATCCTCAACTCTCCATTCTTTGTCACCTCACACACCCAATAGGTTTCAATAGCTCATAAATTTTTCTGACCCAACATTTCCCACTTCTTTCCACTCACATGGTTACAGCTGTTATTTGGACCCTCATGGCCTTTAACCTAGGCTATTGCAAGAGCAACCTAATTTGTTTCCCTGACTCAAATCTCTCCCTTCTTCAACCAATTCTCCACATAGTTGCCAAAGTGATATTTCTAAAGTGCATGTCTGATCATGCTATTTGCATCCCTCCTCAAGAAACTCTTGTGGTTCTCTGTTACCTCTAGGATCAAATGTAGACTTCTCAGTTTGGCAATGAAGGCTCTCCACAGCCTGGCTCCAGTCTACCTATCTAGTCTTACTGCACATTATTCTCTTACATACATTCTTTAGTCTAGCTAAACTGGTCTTCTTGTTGTTCCTCCCATTTAACATCTGTCTCCCATTTCCTATCTTCACACAGCCTGTCCTCCCTATCTGGAATGCACTCCCTCCTTATCTCGATGACTAAGAATCCCTAGTTTCCTTCAAAGTTCAGATCAAGCATTACCTCCCACATGAGACCTTTCCTGATTCCCCCGTGATGCTAATGCCTTCCTCCCACAAATTACCTTATATTTATTTTGCATATAATTTCAGATATACTCTTATATACACACATTGTATGCTCCTATAAAAATATAAGCTCCCTGAGGTATGGATTATTTTATTAATGTCTTTTTTAATCTCATAGACTAACATGAAGTCTGACACATTGTAGGTTCCTAACAAATCATGGTCAACTAATTGTAATTGATTTATGGCATTAATGAAATGCTTTAAGTTTTAAAAGGTGTTTTACATGCATTATCTCATTTGAAATGTCAGATTTCTGGTTGGCTATATGTGCTACTATGTGGTTCCATTTACTGTGTAAATTGGGAAGTCTATCTTTTATCCTCATCAATAGTTTCTCTCCCCATATGCAAGTACTTCTGGTGCATCTGCTGCTACTGGTGGGAAATATTCTATATTTCATCCTTGCCATTTCACTGAGTGACTATAGACTTCTGCTTTTTGTGCCTTGTTCTTAGACACAAATCCTGAAGCAATAATCATCACAGAAAACACAAGAAGTTGCCCATCTCCATGCTTATCTTTATGAGCACATCGCTCTTGGTAAGCAATTGCAAAGCCAATCATGAGTAGCTCTCCTGAGGGCTGCTGTTATGAATAACTTTAAGGATCTAATCACATAGTATAGTGAACTATTTATTCAGCAATAAACTAAATCATAACATTTGAGAAACTAAAGAAAAACATTCACATTAATATAACATAACAACTTATTACTAAGGTGGCCACATAGTCTTAAACATCCACCCCTGGGTCACAGTAAGTCTCAGTCTCCTTGGTCAATACAGGGTGTCCAAGTAAAATCTTCTTTCATCTTGACTCGAGGCTGGTTTTCAATCATCCTTAAGACAATCATCCTTAAAGGGATAGCAGAAAGTACAAACATCATCCACCTCTAGGTCACAGTAAGTCACACGATCTCCTCAGTTCATACAGAGTAAAGCCTCATACCAAGTAAAGCCTCATCTTAACCCAAGGCTGACTTCCAAACCCCATGGCTCCTCTTCCATGAGCAGATTACTCCAGCTCTTGCCTGGATTCACTGGACTCTTCCCTAGATTCACATGTAAGCAGCTCTCCCAGCTCTTGTCTAGATTCACACATAGGCAGCTCTCTATTCCTGTTCCATATCTCAGCTCATGGGGACAGCTCTGCTCTAAGCACTTCACAGCTTCTCTTTCTAGGAAAACAAAGCTTAACAGGGTTACAACAATATTTACACACATTAAGCTTAACAGAGTACAACAATATTTATACATAGTACCAGCACTATCATCTGAATTCACTTTCTGTCTGACAAAGTAACACAAATCAATAGACAAGGCTTCTGTCTGAGAAATCAAACACAAATAAACAGTAAAGTCCTATTTCAGGACTTCTATAACAACAGTAAAGTTCTCTTTCAGGATTTCTGTAACAACAGTAAACTCCTCTTTCAGGACTTCTGTCTAAGAGCAACAGACAGGGTGCTTCTGTCTGACAGAACAACAGACATGCTACAGAGTGCCAACGTTACAAACATTCTCTCTCTCTCTCTTTCTCTCTCTCTGTTCTTAGAAAGTAACACAGATCAACACATCACTGAAATCACAAGCATTCTCTCTCTCAGTTTTGCCTGCTCTCAGCTCTGCTTGAGCTTCTCTTTGTTCTGCTCCTTCCTGTTCTATCCTTCCTGTTATGATCTTTTGGCAAGCTCCTCCCATTGTGGGCTCCGTGTGATTATGTTAAGCCTATTAAAGGCAGGGAAAGTCTTCAAATTCCCTTAGGCCTATTAAGGGTAACACAATGTGTACTGTTTCCAACAAAGATTCTTGGTACAATCAAAGGCATCTGAATAGCTGAAACAAGCAGCAAAGTACTACTTTGCTTGCCATTACAGCAATGTGCAATCATATTCAGTCCTCTTTGTATCTTTTGACATATTACATGTTCATACTGTTATCCTGAGGAAATTCAGTTGACTTTTATGTGCTTATCCCATTTTAAGTCCCATTCCCCTTTCTATTCTAAACCACATTATCCCTTCTATTTTCTCTCTTCTATGGTAAGTGTTTAATACTCTCTCACACACACAGAGTATAGTCAGCCTACCCCTGGGAGTGTCAGGAAGTGCCAAAAGGATAGCTAGGGGAGGAAAAATTGACTCACCTCATTTTGCCTTTTTTTCCTCTATAAGATGTTGACAGAGAAGCAATAAGAAATAATAGTGGAAAAAAAGGGAAAATGACCTACATATACAAAAATGTTTATGGCAGCTCTTTTTGTAGTGGCCAAGAAATGGAAACTGAGGAAATTCCCCATTAATTGGGGAATGACTGAACAAGTTGTGGTATATGAATGTAATGGAATACTACTGTGCTATAAGAAAGGAAGGCCAAATAGATTTCAGAAAAATCTGGAGAGACTTACATGAACTGATGCTGAGTGAAGTGAGCAGAACCAAGAGAACATTGTACACAGTAACAGCAAAGTTGTGTTATAATCAACTATGAATAACTTAGCTCTTCTAGCAATATAATAACCCAAAATAATTCCAAAGGACTCATGATTAAAAATACTATCTATATCCAGATAAAGAACTGATGGAGTCTGAATGCAGATCAAAGCATACTATTTTCATTTTCTTTATCTTTTTCATGTTTTCTTTTCCTTTTGGTCTATTTCTTTTTTTACAACATGACTAATAAGGAAATGTGTTTTACATGATTGTGATATATACATAAAACTTATTTAAAATTCTTACCTTTTTTAGGAAGGGGGAGGAAAGAGAAGAAGAAAAATTTTGGAACTCAAAAATTTTTTTTAGTGAAAAAAAGAAAGAATAGTCAAGTCAAGGATTGAGAGGACAAGAGGAGAATCTTCATTCCACATCTCACATTCTATCACAGGCAGTAGCCAAAATCACAACAGAACTATCATGTAATGACCATGGTCCAACAATGACCATTGTATAATACAGGTTACCCATCTGTTTCATTGGCTAATGTAATTTAAAAAGTAACTCAGAATAGTGGATAAAAGACTAGAAGTTCTTGGAGTCAGGAAGACCTGGGTTCAAGTTCTACCTCTGCCATATATTGACTAGGTGACATGTTGACAAGTCATTTTCCCTCTTAGTAACCCAGGCAATTCTAACTATAAGACTATAAGTTGCAGAGAAAGTACCAATCCTGTATTGGTAGAAGTTCCTCAGTAGAAGTTCCCTGTACTAATAGAATTACTGTTCTAGTCCAAAAAAATGAAAAGTAGCTTAAAATAGAGCTACTGACAGTGGATCAAGTCCATTAAATCTAGCTCCTGAGCTACAATATGATAATAGATAAGTTCTAGGAGAATTGGGGCCCTGTTATAAGTCACATGACTCTTATAAGAATCTTGTATTTGCATCCTCATTGTTTAGCACAGTGTTTGATATATGTTATTCTTCTCATTTTAATCATGTCCAACTCTCTGTGACCCCATTTTCTTGGCAAAGATACTAGAATGGCTTGCCATTTCCTTTTCCCATTCATTTTACAGATGAGGAAACTGAGGCCAATAGGGTTAAATAACTTGCCCAGGGTTACACAGCTAATAAGTGCCTGAGACCAGATTTGAACTCAGGAAGATTCCAGGCGTGGCACTCTATCCAGTGGACCACCTAGCTGCCTCCACTATGACTGGCAGGTAGTAGGTGACTAATAAATGTTTGTTCATTGTTTGATTGGTTGACATCTTGGGTAAACATAAGGTTTTGATTCGAAGTATGGCTACAGCATTATACTAGGAGCTAAGAAGTCTAGTCCTGACTCTATAGCTGTAATGTTTCTAAATCATTTAACTTTTAAACTTTGGTTTTTCCATCTATAAAATGTGGAGGTTCAACTTGATGGACTCTAAGCTAATAATGTGTGGTACTGGACATCTAAGTACTGAAATGCTAAAAGGAAAAGCTCTATATCCATAAAACATGACCCAGAAGAATGTGCAACAGTGTAGTGGCAACCACACTGGCATACCCAGGATGGTTGCTAGCACAGGTTCTTAGTTCTATTTTACTAGGAAAGGTAGTTATTCAAGGGGTCAACAATCTTTTTTAATTACATTCATTAGTTCAGGGGAAAAGTCAGCACCATGAATTTCAAAGAAAATCCAAACAAAGAAAATAGAGAGAGAAATAAAGACAGGGCTTCTAACTGTCTGAGAAAGTAGCACAGATTAACAGATTGAATTGTCCAACCAAGGCAATACATACATAGTCACCGGAGAGAGAAGCACCAACATCTGGGTTTTTCAAAGGGGGAGAGGGAGTCCGAAACAGCTACCAGAGTCTCATCTGGTCAAATCACAAGAACACTCTTCAATGTGTGAAGGCCAAAGCAAAATGCTAAGGTGTGTGTATATCTGTGTGTGTCTGTGTGTGTCTGTGTACCTTTTTTAGAGCCAGAAGGCATCATAACCCTCATGACTCAGTGCCTAACTAGAAATTAATAAAAGGTGTGAAAGCCTTCCTAAAAGCAAGTCTCCCCTAAGCAAGTTTCCCTTAATGGGCTCCACATGAGGCCTATTAATGGGCCAGAGAAGATCTTAAATCCCATTAACATTACAAACAGAGATTTGTTTGTTAACACGAAATAGAAGGAACAGAGTAAGGACTAGGAACTCACTAAAGTATTGGAGTAAAAAAGTTGGGGTTTCTCTTTTGTTTGTTTGTTTTTAAATCTAGTCTTAATCCTGACCTGTAGCCCACAGAATATTGTGCCAGCTTCTAGAACCAGAATGGCTTGGATTTACCAAATGTGTCAGATAAGTCAATGACAGCAGCAAATGCGACCATTTAATTTCAACTTTAGTGGCAGTTTGAACTTTAATCACACACATTATAGATATTATAGATATAGATATATTGTATGTTTTTTGCATATGTTTTATATGGTAAAAGTTACCAATATTTTATTTAATGAATAGAACATAGTTGATTTTTCTCCTTATGGTTGCCTTAAGAATACGTATATTAAATGTAATAGATAAAATTTATATATAAATATGCTCTTTCTATAGTTGCCTTAGGAAAACATATTAGTAAAGTTAATATATTTTAT
>JAQQSU010008399.1:0-12965 GCA_028627135.1 Pseudochirops cupreus | reverse complement strand
TATGACTGAAGAAATCAACACCCTAAAAAATAGATTAACTCAAATGACAAAAGAGGCCCAAAAAGCCAATGAAGAGAAGAATGCCTTAAAAAGTTGACTTTGCCAGATGGAAAAAGAATCTCAAAAGCATTCTGAAGAAATAAAGGCTATGCATATTAATTTTAATAAAGGTTAACCCAAAACTGCTGTTGGATATTGATTTTTTTGACAGGTTGATTCATTATATGTTGTTCTTTTAGTCTTCTTTAAAAAAAACTGTATCACTTTTCATAGAAATCTTTGCATATTTCTTTATATTCATATTTGTCCTTAGGACCTTATGGAATTTTTTTTTGAGGCAATCAGGGTTAAGTGACTTGCCCAGGGTCACACAGCTAATAAGTGTTTGAGGCCTGCCTGACAGAATTTTAACAAAAATATTTTTACTTAATTAGCTATGATGCCTTTCATTCAGGGTGATACAGAGCTAATCCTGAGTTCCTGAAGATTATGTCAATAGAGTACAAGCTCTAGCAGATCAAGCTGGAAAAAACTTTGAATATTGGTCCACCATGATAGACTGTTTTTCTGTTGTCCACGGACAAATTTAGCTTAAGAGGCTGGGTACTAGGTGGTATTTTTTCTTCACTACAACAGCTCATATAACTGTCTACAACTGAAGGTTTGTGACCTCTATCAGTGAAGGTTGTACTCTGATCAATGATGTCCTCTTCCCTTCCCATCCCCCGACAGATCTTTTAATGTAATGAAAAAAGTAGCACATGTAACATTAGTAGAACCAGTAAGGCTTAACTATCTGCCTGCTGATACCATTACATGGCCCCAGACAGATGGAATTCTGATCATGTGGCCCACTACTAAAAATTCAAGACACCTCTACTTCCAATCAAGTAGACCAGTAGTTCTCAACTTTCCTAATTCCATCACCCTTTAATACTCATATGTGGGCATATCTGCATGTGGGCAGACCCACCTGCAGACAGATAGAGGAGCAGTGTCTTAGGTGACCCCCAAAAGGGTCGTGACCCACAGGTTGAGAACCACTGAAGTAGACTGTGTTAGCTGCTTGGGTAAATAACTCTGTAAAGACAAGGGATAGGCAGCCATGGACCCATGACAACAGCGGAGATCAATCAGCTATCTCAGTAAGTGAAAATGTAAGAACAGGAAGAACACAGGTCAGCAGTCTGGGATTTGTTCAGTGAACATACCCAGCCTTTACAGCCTCAGGGAACTGACTAAAAGCATCTTTTAAAAGGCAGCATCAGAGTTTGAGTAATGCAGATCTCTGAGATAGGTTTAATTGTTCTAAGAGGGCCAGAACACACTGTATTATTATCGTTGGATGTTTATCACAGAGGAAGAGCTCCCCAAGATTTTTCCCAATAAGATTGAGACCTCAAAGTGTTGGCTCTTTCTGGGACAGTGGAGATGCCTTGGAGACATTCCAGTGGTCTTTTGTCAGTGGACAGATAACTGGAATAAGTAGATGACATACCTGGGGCTTAACGAAATAATTTGGTTTTGATTGGATACAAGCCTAGGCTGGGCTGACTCAGCTTGGGCCTGTGAAAAGCACTCTCTATCATAATTAGGATTCATTAGCACGGTAAGGATGCAATTAGCCGGCTGTAAGCTGCTTGAGAGCAGGAGCTATCTTATGCTTACCTCTTTAAATCCCCCACAGTGCTTTGCACTGAGCCTACTGAGTAGGCTCAATAAATTTTTATTGAGATTGTTGTTGGCAATGATGATGCCCACTTTAGTCTCATTTTCTACGATTTTATGAAGGTAGGCAATTCATTGTTCACTTCAAAGAAAGCCTCTTTACCCCAACTGATAAATGGTCAAAGGGTATGAATAGGTAATTTTCAGATGAAGAAATTAAAGCTATCTATAGTCATGTGAAAAAATGCTCTATATCACTACTGATTAGAGAAATGCAAATTAAAACAAGTCTGAGGTACTACTTCACATCTATCAGACTGGCTTATATGACAAAAAAGGAAAATGATAAATGTTGGATACGATGTGGGAAAATTAGAATATTAAAGCATGGTTGGTAGAATTGTGAACTGATTCAACCATTCTGGAGAGCAACTTGAAACTATACCCAAAGGGCAATCAAACTGTGCATACCCTTTAAACCAACAATAAAACTATTAGGTCTATATCCCAAAGAAATCACAAAAAACAGAAAAGGCTCCACATGTACAAAAATATTTATAGCAGCTCTTTAAGTGGTGGCAAAGAACTGGAAATTGAGGGGATGCCCATCAATTGGGGAATGGCTGAACAAAGTATGGTATATGAATGTAATGTATTATTATTGTTCTATAAGAAATGATGAGCAGGGAGATTTCAGAAAAACTGATACTGAGTGAATGAACAGGACCAGGAGAACATTGTACACAGTAACAGCAACATTGTGTGATGATCAACTATAACAGACTTAGCTCTTCTCAGCAATACAACGATTCAAGACAATTCTAAAAGACTCAATATGGAAAATGCTATCCACATCCACAGAAAGAGCTATGGAGTCTGAATGTAGATTGCAGCATGCTATTTTCTTTTTTTTTTTTTTGGTTTTGGTTTTTTTCTTTTTTTTCTTTCTTGTGGTTTTTCCCTTTTGTTCAGATTCTTCTTTCACAACATGACTAATGTGGAAATATATTTAATATGATTGTACACGTATAACCTATATCAAATTGCTTACTCTCTTAGGAAGGGGGGAGAGAAGGAAGGGAGAAAAATTTGGAACTCAAAAATCTTACAAAAACCATCTCTACATGAAATTGGAAAAAATAATATATTATTAAATGAAAAAAAAAGGAATCAACACCAAAACAAAAATAAACAAAAAACCCCAATAAAGAACAAACAGAAACAACAAAGAAAAGCCCCTTTAGCATTCTTTAGTTTCTCCTCATGGAGATAGGAGTCTTCATTTTAGCCGTCTCCTGCAAAGTGCATCTTAAAGATTATGACAGGGGTGGCTAGGTGGTGCAGTGAATAGAGCACTGGTCCTAGAGTCGAGGACCTGAGTTCATATCCAGCCTCACACACTTAATACTTACTAGCCGTGTGACCTTGGGCAAGTCACTTAACTCCAGTTGTCCTGCCCTCCTCCTCCAAAAAGCATTAAAAAAAAAAGATTATGAAACTAAGAAAATTTCTCCAGAGGATCATGAACAAAAACCAATTTTTACTCCTTTTGATGATGGCCTGTGTCTGACTTTAAAACATGTCACAATATTTTTGAAAAGCCTTTGAGAAAATTCCAATGAACTTTGTCTTATTCTCCTGGGATGGCAACTTCCACTGTGATCTCAGCTTTGACTTGATTTATAAGAAAAACTAGAACTGATTTACCTTTTTACCAATAAGTTCAACAGACTTCACATTTTCATCAATTTATTTTGGTTAATTGTTCATTCCACTTCAATCCTTTCTCATTTCAAGATCTTTATTATATTCTCTCTTTATGATTATTATATACTTATAGTAAAGAATACAGTGAATACAAACTGAGGCAGTTATTGTCTGTCCTTAAAGAGAATTAAGTATACCTTAATAATAACATTGGTACAGACAGTAACCTGTCCCTCTACCCAATGTCATCTCTATAACTCTTATTTTTTTTTTACTTTAACAGGATAATAGCTTTTCCCTAAATGATTGTTTACAATTATGAAAAAGAAAGTTTTTAAAGCTATTTTCTTTCTCTCTCTCTCTCTCTCTATATATATATTTTTTCTTTTTGGAGGGGGGGAGGGAAGGGCAATTGGGATTAAGTGACTTGCCCAAGGTCACAGGGCTAGCAAGTGTTAAGTGACTGAGGATGGATTTGTACTTAGCTGGTGCTCTATTCACTGTGTCATCTACTTGCCCCTATTTTGTCTTTTTAAAATTCAATTTTATTTTCAATTCCAAATTCTATTCCTCCCTTTACCCTTTCCTCCACCCACCGAGAAAGCAAGAAATATGATACTTATTATACAGGTAATGTCATGCAAATCATATTTTCATAGCTCACTCTTCCCCCCCAGAAAACAAGAAAAAAATAGGCTCAATCTGTACTCTAAGTCTATCAGTTCTCTATCTAGATGTGGATAGCATTTTTTCATCATGAGTTCTTTGGAATTGTGGTCAATCATGGTACTCATCAGAGTTACTAAGTCGTTCACAGTTGATTCTCTTTATAATATTGCTGTTATTGTGGAAAATATTCTCCTCGTTCTGCTCATTCATATAAGTTCATATACATCTTCTCAGATTTTACTGAGATTGTAGCCTTCAAAATTTCTTACAGCACAATAGAATTCCATGACATTTGTATACCATCACTTATTCAGCCATTCCTTAATTTATAGGCATCCCCTCAGTTTCCAGTTTTTGCCACAAAAAGGACTGCTATAAATACTTTTGTACATATGGGTCCTTTTTTTCCCTTCACTTTGATCACCTTAGGATATAAACCTAGTAGTGGTATTGCTTCATCAAACGGTATGCACACTTTTACAGCTTTTAGGGCATAGTTCCAATTTGCTGTTCAAAATGACTGAACTAGCTAATAACAGTTCTACCAACAGTGTATGAGCGCACCTATTTTCCCATACTGCTCTCAGCATTTGTCATTTTCCTCTACATTCATGTCAGACAATCTGATAGGTATGAGGTGGTACCTCAGAGTTGTTTTAATTTGTATTTCTCTAATTATTAGTGATTTAGAGCATTTTTTCCATATGACTATTGATAGTTTTGATTTCTTCTTCTGAAAAACTGCCTGTTAATACCCCTTGATCATTTATCATTTGGGGAATGGCTCTTGTTCTTATAAATTTGGTTCAATTTCCCAAATATTTGAGAAATGACACCTTTATCAGAGAAACTTGCTGCAAAATTTCCCCTCAGTTTCTTGCTTTTCTTTTACTTTTGTCTGCACTGGTTTTGTTTATGCAAAAACTCTTTAATTTTATGTAATCAAAATCATCCATTTTACTTCCTATGGACTTTTCCACCTCTTGTTTGGTCATGAATTCTTCTGCCACCCTTAAATCCATACCTGCCTAATTTCATACCTAGTTAATTTCTTTTATGTTCCACTAATCTGTTTATGATGTCTAAATCCCATACCCATTTTGAGCTTATCTTAGTATATGCATGAGATATCATTCTATGATTAGATTCTGCCCAACTACTTTTCAGTTTTTCCAACAGTTTTTGTCAAATAGTGAGTTCGTGAACAGCAGCTGGGATCTTTGGTTTTATCAAACACTAGTTTACTGTGCTCATTTGCTTAAAAGAAATCTTTTATAAAGCAATTTATAATTACTCATGGTTATATAAATAACATTCATAATTAAAATGAATGAGTATTGCATACCTTTTGGTACAGATTTTTACCCAAGTCTCCCCACCAATAAAAGTTTTAGAAATACCAATTTCAAGTCTCAGTTTTGGTGGCCTAAGCCTATACTTCAGGAATATTGATGAAGTTATCCTACCTTACCCCAAAACTACTGATGAAATTAAGAATCATACAATTTTGAGAGCTGGAAGTATCTTAGGCAGCTCCCTAGTCCAACCCATACATGAAAGGAATTCCCATGATCACATACTCAACAAATGGTCAAACAGCCTTTGCTTGAAAACCTCCAAGGAAGGTCAGCCATGTGCCAGATGTGCTAAGTGCTGGGAAAATAAGGAAAGGCAAAAAACAGTCCCTGCTCTTAAGGAGTTCACAGTCTAACCATGAAGTAGGGGAACAACGTGCAAATAACTATGTGTAAACAAGATAGAGTCTTTGATAATGTTGATCACTCTCTCCTCCTAGATCAATGGTTCTCAACCTTCCTAATGCTGCGACCCTTTAATACTCATATGTGGGTGTATCTGCATGTGGGTGGACCTGACATAGACTGACAGAGCAGCTGTGCCTCAGTTCCTAAGACCATTGGAAATACGTGTTTTCTGATGGTCTTAGGCGAACCCTGTGAAAGGGTCGTGTGGCCCCCAAAGGGGTCGCGACCCACAGGTTGAGAACCACTGTCCTAGACACTTAATTCCCTCTGTTTTCAGGATACCATTATCTCCTGGTTTTCCCCTCACCTATCTGACTACTTCTCTGTCTTCTTTGCTGGACCCTCTTCCACACCAGGGCTTCTCACCATAGGCACCCCTTTGGGTTCTGTCATAGGCCCTCTTCTCTTTTCCCTTTATACCACTCCACTTGGTGATCTCATCTGCTCCCATGGATTTAAATAACTGTCTCTATGCTGATGATTCTCAAATCTACCTTTCTTGCCCCAATATCTTTGCTGACCTCCAATCTTGCATTTCTAATTGCTTTTCAGACATCTTAAACTGGATGTCCAGTAGACATCTTAAACTCATTATGTACAAAACAGAACTTATTATTTCTTCCCCTAAACTGTCCCTACCTCTGACCTTCCTTCTTACTGTAGAGAGCAATACCATCCTCCCAATTCCTCAGACTCACAACCTAGCAGTCATCCTGGATTCCTCACTCTCTCTCTTTCTATATATATATATATATATATTCTATCACTATATCCAAGCTGTTACCAAGGCCTGTCAATTTTACCTTTGCAACAACTCTCAAATAAGTCCCCTTCTCTCCTCTGACACTGCTACCACACTAGTGCAGGCCTTACTACCTCATGCCTTGATTACTACAAGTAGCCTGTAGGTGGGTCTGCCTACCTCAAGTCTCTCCTCACTCTAACCCATTCATCCATGGATGATTCCATAGTCACTTAAGTGATTTTCCAAAAGCACTGATCTGATCAAGGCCCACTTCCTCCACTCCTTTAGCCTTCCTATTGCCTCTCCTAATGCAAATACAAAACACTCCATCTGGCATTCAAAGCCCTTCATAATCTAGCCCCTTCCTACTTTTCCAGGCTTCTTACACCTTTACTCCCCAATATGTACTTTTTGATCCAGTGACACTGGCCTCCTGGTTATTTCAAAAACAAGATCTCTTGCCTAGGGGCATTTTCCTCAGGCCTGGAAAGCTCTCCCTTCTCTGCTCTGACTATTTACTTCCTGGACTGCCTTTAAGCCCCAATCAAAACCTCACCTTCTACAGGATGCCTTTCTAACCCCTTTTAAGTTCAGTGCTTTCCCTTTTAAAATTATTTCCTATTTATTCTGTTTTTAGCTTGTTTTGCATATATTTGTTTGCATGTTGTTTCTCCCAGCAGACTGAACTCCTTGAGGACAGGGACTTTCTTCTGCCTCTTTTTGTGTTCTTAGCACCTAGTACATAGGCAGTCACCTAATAAGTATTGACTGACTGACTGAATGAATGAATAGCAGGAAGTTGTCTCAGGGGAAAAGGTTCTTGTAGAACATGGAACTTTAGCTGAGACTTGAAGGAATTCTAGGAAGCTAAGAGGTGGAGGTGAGGAGAGAGAGTGTTCTAGGTGTGGGGGGCAGCCAGCTCTCGAGGTGACCCATTTCACTTTTGGACAGCTCTAAACGCGAGGAAGTTTTTCCTGAACATGAAGGCAAAATTTCCTCTTTGTAACTTCTACCCTTTGCTCTTGGTTTTGTCCTCTGGGGCCATACAGAGAAAGCCAGCCCTTTAAGTACTTGAAGATAGCTATTTGCATCTCCACTGAATCTTGTTTTCAGGCCAAACTTGTCCAATTTCCTCAACTGATTCTCATGTGACAGAGGCAAGTTTGCCTTCTCTGCACATTCTCCAGCCTATTAAAGTCCTTAAACTGTGATGCTCAGAACTGAACACAACATCCCAGAAGAGGTCTGAGTATGAAAGAGTACAATGGTTCTATCACCTCCCCATGCCTAAAAGCTAAGTCTTCTTAATGAAGCCCAAGATCACAGTATCTTTTTTGCTGTCACACCACAATGCTGACTCATTCAGCCTTCAGATCAATAAAACCTTCATTTCTTTCTCTATAACTGTGAAGTTGATTTTTTTGTACAGAAGTGCAAAACTTGACACTCATCTCTACTGAATTTCATCCTATTAGATTTAGCCAACGCACAGCTGGTCAGGATGGTTTTGGATATTGACACTATAATCCAATCAGCTGTTAGCTGTCTCTCCCAGCTTTGTGTCACCTACAAATGAGAGGATGAGAAGAGTACACACCATTTATGCCTTTGTTCAAATCACTTGTTGGTTAGAACAAGTTCTGAATACTCTTAATTGTATTATTGTGTCTAGTCTGTATCTCTCCAAATCATCCATTATAATAGTATAGCTGACATACCTGAGTTACTACTTTCAAATATCTGAAAATGTGATAGAAGGGAGATTAGACTCATTCTATGTGATTACAGAGTGCAGAACCGACACCTGTCTTTGTAAGTGAAGGGAAGACTACTTTTAGCTTTCTGGAAGAGCTTCTTGACAATCAGAGCCACCCAACAAAGGTACAAGGTGCCTTAGAAAGAAGTAAACTTGCTGAAAGTGTTCAAGCAGAGGCTGGATGTTCATTTCAATCAACAAACTTTTGATGAGCCTCTACTTTGTGCCAGCTACTGGGGATACGAATATAATAAATGAAACAATCCTTATCTTGAAAGGCAGTTATATTCTATGGGGGAGAATACAAGGAGAAGTATGTATGCAAAAAATGTAAGTAGAACAAATACAAAGCAGTCAAATATGTAAGAGTTGAGAGGATCAGGAAAGGCTCCCTGGAGAAGGCAGAAGAGGGCTGCCATGAGACAGAAGTAAGAACAGAACACATTTTGAGTAGGGGGAGGGGAGGAGCCAGTACAAAGGTACTGGGCCAAGAGATGGAGTGTGTGTGTGTGTGTGTGTGTGTGTGTGTGTGTGTGTGTGTGTAAAAGAGAAGGCCACTTTGGCCTTTGTATCCATCCATCAGGGATGCTGTAAAGGAAAGCTCGTGTGGGAGACGGCAGGATGAATTAGATCATCTCTGGCGTCTGTTCCAAGTCTGAGATCCTATGGTCTAGTACTCTCTGGACTGACAGAGACAAAATGTCATGTAGATAGTGTTGTTGAGTCTAGAAACATAAACCTTAACTGAAGAAGAGATGATGCAAAACAACCGGAGAAGACTGGCCTCAGGCCTGCATAGTTCGATTTGTTGGATACTGAAAAGGTTCCACCTCTCCCTCCCCAATCCCCAGTATCTGAAATTTTACCACTAGAAATACATTCATTGGTGCAAAAGCAATGAACTCCAAGTTTTTTTAATATATGAATAAAATATCTCAGTGTAAATTTAAAAAAATATAACATTTCCTAGTGTGAACTTAAAAAATATATGTGAATAACATATACTAGTGTGAATGAGTTTATCAGCTGGCTTCTAATATGGCAAACTAAGATCAGGACACTGAGTCCCTTAAGTTTAATTCAACAAGCATCAGGTGCCTACTATGTATAAGACACTGTACTAGGTGTTAGGGATAAAGACAAACAAAACCATTTCCTCACTATAAGGACCTTACCTTCTGCTGGGTAACATTCCATGTAAATAGATAAACAAATGCAAGATCATTGGATAAGGGAGATAGTATTAACAGCTAGGGGATCAGGAAAGACCTTCTGGATGAAGTAGCTTCTAAGCTGAGTCTTGAAGAACACTAAGGATTTAAAAATATGTAGCTAAGGAGGCCTTTTGGCTGTCCTCCCTCCCCCCAAAAAACAAGCCATCTCTCAGTTCAAGGCATTTTCTCTGACTGTTCCCCAGGCTTGGAATGTTCTACCTCCTCCACTACAACCACTGACCTGCCTGGCTTCCTTTAAGTCCTAACTAAAATCCTACCTTCTACATGAAGCCTTCCTCAACCCTCTTAATTCCAAATGCCTTCCTTCTGTTGATGACCTTCTATTTATTCAGTCTATAGCTTGTCTGTAAGCATGTTGTTTCTCCCATTACAAATTCCTTGAGGGTAGGGGCTGTCTTTTGCCTCTTTTTATATCCCCAGAACTTAGCACAGCATTTGGCATTTAATAAATGCTTATTGACAGAGGGAGTGCTATGGTCACAAGGGACAGTCAATAAAAAAGTAGAGAGGCAAAAGATGGAATATCAAGTTAGAGGAACGGGAAGTGCGCCAGTCAATCTGGAATAGTCTGTAAAGGGGAAAAATATGAAACGTTTGGAATGGAGCCCTGGAGCCAGGCTGTATAGGACTTTATGCACCCAACCAAGCAGTTTGTATTTTATTGTAGAAGACACAGGAAGAAGGCACCAGGGATTCTTGAAAAGATGAGAAGCCTTTGTTTACTCATGCATGGGGGTGGGGGTGGGAGGCAGGGAACTTAATCTGTGATTTCACTGGCATAATTGGAAATTCCTTCTACAAAAAAGACTGGCACTAGTTCTTCAGCATTCTAGTTTGAAAGTTGCCTGGGGTACTAAGAGGTGACCCAACCAGCATCCATCAGAGGCAGTTCATGAATCTAAGTCTTCCTGACTATAGGGACAGACCTCTCCACTAGTGCTACCACACTACTTCTCCTGGGCAGCTAAGTGCCACAATGTACAGAGTTCAAATCCAGTCTCAGACACTTATTAGCTATGGTGATCCTGGGTAAGTCACTTAACCCTATTTGCCTCAGTTTCCTCATCTGAAAAATGATTTGGAAAAGGAAATGGCAAACCAGTCCAGTATGTTTACCAAGAAAACCTCACATGGGATCACAAAGAGTCCAACACAACTGAAGTGACTGAACAACAACAAGCTACTTCTACTATACTATGGGAAGATTATTTTGACAGCTGGGTAGAGGTTGGGGAAGTTGGAATCAGTAAGGCTACTGAAATGTTCAGGTGATGGCGATGAAAACCTGAATTAGGGTAGTGAGGGAATAAGAACTTAAAAAACATTTTACTGATGCTTATTTTTTTAAACATTTTGGTCACTTGCCAATACCCAGCCCCTTGCTTCAAAAGAATCTTTGCTTGTAACAAAGAAGTATAATTAATCAAAAGAAACCAGCACATTTATCGTGTCTGAGAGTATGTTTTTCTGTCTGTACTTTGTAGTTGCTTAAAGACATTTAAAATCTTCCTTTTTAGTAAAACTGAAAATATTAAGAAATAATATTTTTCTCTTAAAAACCCTTTCCAATATGCTAGGAAAAGCCCCTTGGAAAAGTGAGTGATAGGTTGAAGAAAGAAATTCTTTCCTTAAGGAAAAGGCTTAAGGGTAATAAAAAAGAATATCCCTAGTCTAGTTCTCTCATTGTGTCTTGACCCATCAGAAGTGAAGGGTGACAGGCCCTACCCTTCTCTACTGAGAAAAAATTAAGATATCTATGGAAGGGAAGAGGTCCCTTAAGTCCTAGAAATGAGGTGAGTAGTTTAGAAAGGAATGGGATAGTGACTTGGTTACTCAACAAATCTGGAATGTTAATCCAAATTGCATTTTTTTAAAAAAGGGATCTTTTCCTTGTAGAAGATTCCCATAAATGTTATGTAAATGTCACAGTATTAGCATGAATATTTTTTCTTCGACATAGTCTATCACTTCTCCATTTAGAAAAGTATAATCCTCCGGAGGCAAGACTGGTCAGTGCAATCACTAATGTTTTCTGATATCTCTTAGTGTTATTTTCCTTTATTATACTGTTATGGTATATATCATTCTCTCAGTTCTGCTTATTTCACTCTGAACCAGTTCATACAAGACTCCCCAAGTTTCTTTAATCTTCATATGGGAATAAAAATTGGATAAAGAAGATAGGAGAGAAAATTTCAGAGCCTAGAGTACTACTTAGAGGCAGGTGGGTGGCACAGTGCACAGAGTGCTGGGCCTGAAGCCAGCAACACTTGAGTTCAAATATGACCTTAAACACTTACTAAGTTGCTTAACTGCTGTTTACCTCAGTTTCCTCCACTGCAAAATGGAGATAACAACCCTTACCTCACAAGGTTATTTTATTATGAGGATCAAATGAGATAAGATTTGCAAAAAGTGCTTAGTGCAGAGTCTGATACCAAGTAGGTTCTACATAAATGCTTGTTCCCTTCCCTCCCTTCTTACTTAGGGACAGCAAACATGAACATTTTTCTGCGGTGAATGATGCTTGAGGGACACTGAAGATTGGGGAAAAAGGGATGGTAGAAGAATGTTTTCCCTAGTTTGTCTAAGGCTATCCTTAATGCAGGCATACTGTATGGGGTCAAAAGAGGGGGGAGAAAGTCTTAGACTGTGATTGCCTATCCTTCATTGACATACTTTATATCTCTTCCTGGTTTTCTTTACTTCACCAACAAAATCAATTTTATTTTCTAAACTAATACTCTTACATATCATCTGAAGCAGCACTTCTTAAACTGTGGTTTGTGACCCCACATCTGATTGTGTACCTGAATGTGGGGGCCTGGAAAAATCTGGCAAGAGTAAAAGGTTTCTGAAGGCTCAACAACCAAAAATTAATTCAAACTCAAACACTCATTATTGAATCCAAGGTGTTTCTGGCAGCACTTGCACATGCTGTATCATGTAACTTCACTGCAGCCTTAGTTCTGAACACATGGCGCGCACTTTGGATTGCACATGCTGTCATGCCACACAACACCAATGAACACTGCCAAAAACACCTCGGTCCAGATCGAGGCTATCGTATGTTATGAAATGCAGTGTTTTTACTGTACATACAAAATTATTAAATGTATTTTTGCTTGGGATTAGGACAGAATTTCCCACAATTTCAGAAATGGCCCTAAACATACTTCTGCCATTTTGTACTAAGTATTTATGCGAAGTGGTGTTCTCAGCATTGATGATTATAAAATCAAAATATAAGTCAACTCTGAAAAATGCTGAAGATGCTCTATGTCCTACAGTACCAAATGTTCCACCAAGATTTAATTCTTTTTTTTTTTTATGGTTTCTGATATGAGATTCTTTATTAAATTTTTTTTTGAGTTACATCTTTTCTCCCCGTCTTTCCCCCGCCCACCACCCCAAAACAGCCA
>JAQQSU010008398.1:0-12965 GCA_028627135.1 Pseudochirops cupreus | reverse complement strand
TTTGCCATGATCCTTCTTTTCCCCAAAGAAGGAATCTAGGGTTTGGGAGCTGTTCTTACTTTGCTTCTTATGCTTATTCTTACTCATGGTTGGTCAGTCCGTGATTTTTTTTTTAATCTCTATGAGGCTCTGCTTCCAGAAGGGAAAGCTCTGTCCCAAATCACTGGGGTCCTCCCAGCTGCCGTAGCTCTCAGGAAGGTGCTGGGTCCCTTCCTACTTACTTCCGGCTCACTGGATAATGAAGGCTCCAGGACCGAAAGCCCAAGACCGCGATCCGGATCCAGGCTGCTCAACGCGAGAGCACTGACCTCTGAACAATCGCTCAGTCCCCCTGCTGTCTGCAGGCTGCGGCCGGGAAGCTGCAACGCAGAGGTGGGTGCAAAACCTCTGCCTTTCACTTTCCCACCTTGGAGGCATTTCGGCCAGATGCTTTTCTCCCCCTATTTTGCAAGCTCCACTGACCTAGTTCTGAACACTGCTCGCAGCTGCTGCTAATCTGAGGCTCCTCCGCTCCTTCCGTCCAGCCACCCCCAGGGCTCAGCCAGGGCTTCAAGCCAGGCTGGTTTCGGTTCGCAGTGCTGATATGGTTCCTCATAGCCGAGCTGACTTTAGTGGAAGGTATATTTGTGTGCGTTTTGGAGTTCTAGGATTAGTTTAGAGTCATATTTTATGGGTATTTTGGGGTGGCTATGTGAGAGCTGTGATATGTTGCTGCTGCTATGCCGCCATCTTGGCTCCACCCCCCAATCCAAGGACTCATGATGGAAAATGTTATCCACATCCAGAGAAAGAACTATGGTGTCTGAATGCAGATTAAAGCATACTATCTTCACTTTTTCCTCCTTAAGCTCTACTCTACTTTTTTTTTTCTTTTGGTTTTCCCCTTTTGTTCTGATTCTTTTTTCACAATATGACTAATGTGGAAATGTGTTGAACATGATTGTACATGTATAACCTATATCAGATTGCTTGCTCTCTAAGAAAGGGAGGCAGGTAGGGAAGGAGAGAGGAGAGAAAGAAGGGGGGAAGAAAAATTTGGACTCGATATCTTAAAAAAATGAATTTTGAAAACTCTCTTTACATGTAATTGGAAAGAAACAAAATGTTATTAAGTGGGGGGAAAAGATCATCAATCCAAATGCTTGACTGAGATGTAAAGAAAGTGATTAAATTGCTGTCATTTGAGTTAAATCATACCTTAGACTACTACCTCTGGTGAAAAAGGTGGGGCAGGAGTGGGACGGGTGGTGGTAGAGAGTTGTGTACAGAGGGCAAGATGTCCAAGTTAGATTTCCTGAAATTGAAATATCTTCTAGTTGCTGAAACAAGGGAAATGATCAACAGTTGAGGAGGAAAGACATATAATTCCTCACTTCAAGGTTAGTGGAGGATAGTTTCTAATATGGAGTCCTTATGCTAAGCTTGAATTTATCTAAATGCCAGATCATTTGTGTTTTTAAAAGAGGATATTTGTTAATTTATGTAGATCACTTAATTTCATCACCAATATGACCAACTACCTACTATGTGTGAAGAATCATTCTATGTGCTTGGGATAAAAAAGGTTTCTACAGATAACTACTGTTCCAAATCTTTTCTTCTTTCCATGTACCTAAATGACCCAGCCTCCCATTTCACTAAGAAAACTGAGGCCAACCAACATGAGTGTTCTTCATTTCTCATAACTTCTCTTCTTTTTGTCTAAAAAGAAGAGATATAGCCAATTGTTATCAAAATTAATCTTCTACCTGGATTCTTGACATTCAGATTTCCTTAATCCTAAAAAACCCTTTCCTTAATTTTTCATTCTTATTCATGTGTCGTCCCAGCTTTCTTTTCCTCTTCCCTGATGAATTCTGTTCCAAAAAAAGTTGTGTGAGTAGGAAAGCCAAAAGCAGGTATCTAGTATCATCAGGAAAATCTAGAGAGGAGTTTGCAGAAGTGGGGGAAAAAGTTATTTACATCTAAATTCCTAATGTCTCTCTTTTATCAGTATCTTCTTTTTCCTTATTCCCTTACAGTCTGGCTTCTGATCTTACCACTCTACTGAAACTGCTCTCAAAGGTCACTGGTCACCTCCTACTCACCAAATCCCAATGGCCCATGTCCAGAGCCTATGATACAGACAGGATGTGCATACCTTTGCTTCCTCTAGGGCATGGCTGCTTCTCCTTTGACCTCTTTCAGCCCTTCAGTCCCAAGTACCTGACATTTCTAGTCCTCTTCCTCCTTAAGCTCTACAGGTTTTGACACTACTGATGGCCCCCGCTTTCTACCCCTTCCCACTTTCTTTCAGATAATCTCTCCTCATTTGAGTTCAGAGACACAATGCAGTGTCTGGTATTTTCCTGCCTTGCCAACATTCCTTCTTTTTTAAAGTATGTTTTTATTGATATCTTCTGTTTTTGCAGCACCAACCTTCCATAATATATTCCTCATCTTTCCCTTTCCCAGAGTGCCATCCCATATACCAAAGAATAAAAGAGGGGGAAAAAAAGCACAGTTCAGCAAAACTATCTGACATAGGAAGAAGACTGATATCTGTAGTATTCTACATCCATAGTCTCCCACTTTTGCAAAGAGAGGGAGATGCCTTTATATATGTATATTTGTACATACATATGTGTGTATATAATTATATGTATGTGTATATGTGGTATATATATATATATTGCATAATGTATATATTACATTGCATATATGGTATATGTGTGTATATGTGTGTGTGTGTGTGTGTGTGTGTGTGTGTGTGTGTGTGCATGTATGTATATATTGGTATATGTGACCAAGCTTGGTCATTATAATATAGAAATATTCAGTTTCAGTTAGCTGACCTTTTTCTAACCCATTTACTGGCTCTTTATCCTCTTCCTTATCCCTTAATGCGATTGTCCACTGAGGATCAGTCCTTGACCCTCTTCTCTCTCTGCAGTCTTTCTTGACAATATCATTCATTTCTATGGTGGCTTCAACTTCCATTTCTAAGTAGATGACTCCCAGATATTTCTGACCTGACCTCTCTTCTGAGATGGAGATTCAAATCTTCTCTACCTATCTACAGGCCATCTTTACCTGGTTGTCTATCAGCAAGCTCACACTTACCTGTATCTAAAACTGATCTCATTATATTCTTCCTTAGGCCTGCTCCTCCTTCTGACTTCACTGTTTCTATCTGTGACAACACAGTTCAACTGGTCTCCCATATTTGAAACCATGGATTTATCTGAACTCTTCCCTCTCCTCTCCTTTCATACCAGTTACCAAGTCCTAACACTAACAAATATTAAAATGCCTATAATAGAGAAGGTGCTGGCAATAGAAGGACTGAAAAAAAGTTTCTTTGCTCGAGGAACTTGTATTCTTCTAAGAGGATGCAACATGAACACCCAGTAAGTATTTTACAGTAGAGGCAGTGAAAAAGGTAAAGGAGAGATCAGATAAAGTCCTAGCTAGCATGGTGCCATGGACAAGGGGCTCTACTTGGAATCAGTAAGAGCTGGGTTCATATCCCATCTCAGTCACTTATTAGCTGTGTGACTCTGGGCATATCACTTAACCTCAGTGTACCTCAGTTTCTGCATCTGTAAAATGAAAATATTGGACTTGATGGCCTCTAGGCCTCTCCTAGATCTAAATGGATGATCCAGCAAGGAAGGAGAGGCCACCAATAGCTGGAAGAATCAGGGAAAACTTCACAGGGGAGATGGTGCCTAAGCTGAGCCTTGAAAGAAAATATGGATTCTGAAAGGCTGAGATGAGGAGGAAACCCATTTTAGGCAGAAGAGATGGTTTTTTAAAATAATATTTTATGTTTTCTCAGTTATGTGTAAAGACAATTTTTAACATTCATTTAAAAAAATTTTGAATTCTAAATTTTCTCTCTTTCTCTCTTACCTTCCTCTCCCTGGGACAGTAAGTAATATGTTATGGGTTATACTCAAAACATATTAAGCATATTGTGAAAGAAGACACAGACTCAAAGGGAAAAAATCCACAAAAAATACAGAAAGTGAAAAATAGTATGCTTCAATCTGCAGTCAGACTCCATCAGCTTTTTCTCTGGAGGTAGATAACATTTTTCTTCATGAGTCCTTTGGAATTGTATTGCATCATTGTATTGCTGAGAATAGCTAAGCCATTTGTAGTTGACCATCGTACAATCTTATCTTTTTATTTTTTATTTCTTCTTTTTTAAGGTTTCCTTTTTAATTTTTACAAATTTATTTATTTTTAGTTTTCAATGTTCACTTCGATAAGATTTTGAGTTTTGAATTCTCCCCCTTTCTCCTCCCCTCCCCAAAAAGGCATGCAATCTGATATAGGCTATACATGTACAATCACACAAAACATATTTCCACATTAGTCACGTTGTGAAAAAAGAATCAGAACAAAAGGGGAAAACCCCAAGAAAGAAAAAAACAACAAAAAAAAGAGAAATAGCATGCTTCAATCTGTATTCAGACTCTATATTTCTTTCTCTGGATGTGGCTAACATTTTCCATCATGAGTTTTTTAGAATCAACTTAGATCATTGCATTGCTCAGAAGAGCTAAGTCTGTCAAGGTTGGTTATTGCATAAGGTTGCCGTTACTGTACACAGTGCTCTTCTGGTTCTGCTCACTTCATTTAGCATCAGTTCATGTAAGTCTTTCCAGGTTTTTCTGAAGTCTGCTTGCTCATGATTTCTTATGGAACAATGGTATTCTATTACATTCATATGCCGTTCCGCAAGTGATAGGAATCCTCTCAATTTCTAATTCTTTGGCACCACAAAATGAGCTGCTATAAATATTTTTTTGTACATGTAGGTCATTTCCCCTTTTTGATGATTTCTTTGGGATATACACAGAGTAGTGGTATTGCTGGATCAAAGGGTATGTACAGTTTTATAGTCCATAGTTCCAAATTTCAGGAGAGTTGGATTATGCAAAAATATAGAGGCAAAAGAAGATGGTATATCAAGTTCAGGGAACAATTAGTGGTAGAGTTTGGTTAGGAAATAGAATGCATGAAGGGGAATATTGTGATATAAGGATGGAGAGGTAGATTTAGACTCAGACTGTAGAGGACCTTGAAACTGGCTAAGGAATATTTCATTCTACAGATAATAAGATTTCCCTAAATCCACTTAAAGTTTTTGAGCAGGGTGATAACATGGCTAAACCTGTGCCTTAGAAAGATGATTTTGGTAGAGATTTGGAAGGTATTAGTGGCAGAGAGACCAATGAGAAGACTATTATAATCATACAAATGAAAGGTGATGAAGCCTCTATGATTGTGGTCATGTGAGTGAGGAAAATGGGATAGCCATTGTGAAGGTATACTCTGTAAGATTTGGTAATGATTGGATGTAGGAGTTGGAAGAAAGGGAAGAGTCAAAGATGATGCTGATATAATGTACCTGGGTGACTAGGAAGACAGTGCTGCCCTCAACAGAGATAGGGAAGATAGAAGGAGGGAAGGTGGGGGGGGGAGGAGGGGTGGTTATAAAGACAATCATTTTGGATGTGTTGAATTTGGGGTACCAATGGGATATCCAGGTGGAATGGTCTAGCACACAGTTGGAAATGATGAATAGGAGTTCAGAGGAAAGATGAGGGCTGGATATGTAGATTTGGGTATCACCTGCATAAAGGTTATTAACTGAACTTAAGGAAGTTTATGAGAAAATCAATGGAGAAAGTATAGGGAACAGTACCTTCTGGCTTTGTTTCTGACTTTCTGGATTTCACAATTGTATCCCTACTGTTGTCTCATTCTTGAATTTCCCTCAGTGCCAGGGGTCTCCTATTACCACTGCCCAACTTGGAGTACCTGTCTGCAAGGGCTCAGACCAGCTGCCTTCATTGCCCTTTCCTATTCCTAACTTGCTTAACTTTAAAATCATGGCCCCCTTCCAACTTTTCAGGTCCCTTTTGTGTATTGTCACCCCCCCCCCCCAGAATAAAAACTCCTTGGGGCCAGGGATTTTCTTTCTTTTTACTTCTACAATCAGTCTTCATTATTCATGGATTCTGTGTTTGTACATTCCTCTAGACGCTAAAATTCATTTGTGACTCTGAAATCAATACTCATGGCACTTTTCTGGTCATTCTTAGACATGTGCAGAGTGCCAAAAAAATGGAGTCATCCTATGCACAAGTTCCCAGTTGGTCAAGCGAGGCAATGCTTTGGCTTCTTGTTTTGGCTCTCATGCAGTAAACACATGTCCTTTTTTTCATCCATTTAGTGCCACATTTTTTGCATTTTTGTGCTTTTTTTTTGCTGGTGATTTAGCTGTTTAGAATGGCCCTCAGGCATAGCACTGGAGTGTTTCCTAGTTTGCTTGAGCATCAAAGGCTCTGATGTGTCTTACGGAGAAAGAATGACTTAGATAATACATGTGTTATAGTGTCATTTGCCATCAGTTTAATGTTAATGAATCAACAATATTGTACATTCAGAAAAAGAAAGAGGAAATTCCCATATAATTACGTGTAAGAAGCATGTGTTAAATAAGGTACCTTTAATTTAAACAGAAACACATGAAACAAGGTTATGTATTGTTGACGAAAACGTAGTGACCAGAGGCCCTCAGAAACCAAACCTCCTATCTCCCCTAGGAGATATTGCTAATTTGGTGTTTGTGGCAACTTTATTGAACAGAAGTACCTCAAAGGACAACAATTGGCTGTATTTGTGTCCTGAGCACTTCACATGCAGCAAGTAGTTAATAAATGGTTGTTTCCTTTTTGTCTTCCTTCCAAGGGTGGAACCTTGAAGGGCAGAAAGAATATGATAAATTAGTCAAGGAGAGTGAAAAGGAGTGGTTAGATAAGTCAGAGGAGGTAGGAGATAAGTCAGCCAAACCAAGGAAAGAAAAGAGTGTTCAGATTCTATTCATGCAACATGCTTCTCCACCCATTTTCTCCATTAAAAAAAAAAGATATACTACTGCCTTTGTAAAAACCCTTGTTACCTGTCTATAGGAATTCCTGCCAGCTCTTTCTCTTCCAATCCTGTCCTCATAAACATTTCTACAACCTTTTTTTTTTTGCATATAGATTTGATCAGTTGCTCGGAAATCTTTGGGGGTTCCTTATTGCTTCCTGGGTAAAGTTCAGATTCATTCGTTTGTCTGACAGTCATGGTTCTCTACAATTTGACACCACCCCACCTTCCCAGCCTTCTCTTGTATTATATCTCATCACATTCTCTGCTCTAGTTACACTGGACGACTCTCTATATTCTCTCCTATCCCCAGACACATACTGATATGTTCTCCTGCTCCTGCTGTGCGTTGGCTCAGACATTGTCCCATCCCTGGAACGAGCTTCCTCCTTTTTTCACTTTATGAATTCTTAACCATCCTTTAAAGTCCAGCCCAAATGCCATCTCTTTCAGGAAGCCTTCTCTGATTCCCTGCCACCAATAATAGTAATAATAATATTTATATAGCACTTCAAAGTTTGTTACATGTATACTTCTCTTATTTGTTATACTTATTTGGGCTTTTTTTTTGCTTTTTTTTGGAGGGGGGCAAGCTGGGCAACTGGGGTTAAGTGACTTGCCCAAGGTCACACAAGTTAGTAAGTGTTAAGTGTCTGAGGCTGAATTTGAACTCAGGTCCTCCTGACTCCAGGGGCGGTGCTCTATTCACTGTACCACCTAGCTGCCCCATGTACTTATTTGTTAAATGTATAATTACCTCATTTAAGCCTCTTGACAAACCCAGGAGGTAGTTGCTACATTAACAATTATCTCCCCCTGACCCCACAAAGCACTTTGTTTTGTCCCCCCTCCAATGCCCTTATCATGTATTTTATATTGTAGCTATCTATGTTGGTATGTTCTCCCTTTGCAAATTTTAAATTTCGTTAAGCCCAGAACTCTGTCTTATCTAAGCTCTTTTTTTTGAGGGGGATGGGTTATTAGCACAGTGCCATGCATAGATTAGGTACCTTATAAATATTTGGGTTTTTTTTCAGTTCAACAAATATTTAAGCACCTGCTCTATGCAAAGCAGTGTATTGGGCACTGGGGATGCAACACAAGAATGAAACTATCTTTACCCTCAAAGAGTTTGCATTGTATTATGAAGAGGTATAGTTTCCTACAGTGGACAAAAAAATTTGGAAGGACAATGGGCCTTTGGAGTAGGGGAATTCACAGGGTTTTTGTTTTGTTTTGGGTTTGTGCTTAGTATTGTTTCTATTTCTGGTTGAAATCTGAGCTTTAGAAATATAGGGTCTTATGCTTAGCTCCAGTGACCACAACCTCTAAGATATATCACAGAAAATTCTGTGAATTTCAAGCCGAATACAAAGTGATGTGTCTATAGTAGGGAGTTTAGCCAGGCCTGGGAAAATGCCCCAGGGTCAGCTGAGGAAGGGGTGAGTGGGAAGCTCCCCAGTGAATTCAGTATCTACCGTGGGTCTCAGGGAAAGTTGACAGGTCAGTTCCACCTCTTGGTTTTTGAGTGTTTCTCACCTGCTGGTTCTAGTAAACTATCTGACCTTGGAAGTTCCTCTGACTACAGGAGGGGTGGTGGTGGGGCAAATGTAGGAAGGAGAGACATTCACAGCTCCCTCTTCTAGTACAGGTAGGCTGTTGCCTAAATCTGACAGTTTCAGGTCCTGCCTTCCCGTTGGCCAATCCCACTTGTGGTGTTTAACACCAAACAGAAACACCTTTTATTGACTGTCCTTGGGCCCAGGTTCTTGGTTTGATGCCTGATACAGCCTGTACTATGGTCCCACCCCCTGAAAGGGCTTGAGTCCAAGGGGAAAGGTGCTCAGTCCTGCTTACAGTCAGTAATTTAGGATCTGGAATTTGAAGCCATCAATCTGCCACATTCCTTTCTTATTTCTGTATTTGACTTTCTCTGAGTAGGCAAATACCACTCTCTGACTAATGCTGACAGTAGAAATGTGGAAGAAACTGGAAGAGAGGGGGTAAAGAAAACTTTTAATGAAAGCAAAGTTTCCCACAGCCTTGGCATTAAACCTGAGAAGGGGGAAGGAGAGGAAGAAAAGGCAGCAGGGCTGAAAGTCCCTGGGCAGATTTTTCATTCCCTTACTTTTATTGAGGAAGTATATTTGCTCTTTCTCTGGTCTTCTTTTTCTCTCAAATTACTACAAAGTGTGTATGTGCATGCGTGCGTGCCTGTGTGTGTGTGTGTGTGTGTGTGTGTGTGTGTGTGTATGTGTGTGTGTGTGTGTGTAGTGTGTTTAGCTTTTAAGGACAGACCAGGACTGTAGAAGATACAGTATGGTATTGTGGAAAAAGCCTACTGCTAAGTCGTCTCTGGATATATCATACTTTTTTCTAGGCCTCAGTTTCCATGTCTGTAAAATGAGAAGATTTGACTAGGTGAATACTGAAGGTTCCCTCTAGCTCCAGCATTCTGTTTCTTATATTTTAGGGACCTTTTTAACTCTTAACATTCTGTATTCTAAGGACCCTTCTAATGTTCTCTATCATAAGGTCTCTCCTAGGTGGTGTAGTGAATAGAGCACCAGGCCTGGAGTCAGGAAAACTAGGCTTTCTGAGTTCAAATCTGGCCTCAGACACTTACTGGCTGTGTGACCCTGGACAAATCATTTCACCTGGCTTGCTTCAGTTTCCTCATCTGTAAAATTAGCTGGAGAAGGAAAGGGAAGTCCACTCCAGTATCTTTCCCAAGAAAATTCCAAGTAGAGTCACAAATGGTCAGATAAAACTGAACGCAACTGAACAACCACCACCAACAAAAGCTCTGACAATTCTGTGTTCACAGGTCTCTTTCAGCTCTGAAATTATTTGATATAGTATGGTGAAAAAAGTGCTGGATTTGTCATCAGAGAATCCAGTTTCAAATCCCAGTTCTATCATTTACTACTTATGTGCCTGTGGATAAGTCACTCTTGCGAAGGGGTTGGACTAGATAATCTCTAAGGTCCTTTTCCATTTCTCTCTGTGATACTGTGACTCTATTTCTCTGTCAGGACTTGGATTTCTCACCGCTATCTCCTGTACCACTGACAGCTGTGAGTCTAGGAATAGCCCTGGGCTTCTCTTCAGGGCTTCTCTTAAGGCCAAACCCCATATGCAAAATGAGAATCAGGGTGCTTACACTCTCTCCCACTAGGCAGAAAGACTTATTCCTCCCTCCTCGCCTTGCCTCACCTCACCTCACCTCCCCCAGCCCTGTCATTACTGAACTTCCAATGTCAGGTCCGCCCCAGTGGGGCAAGTGGGCTGGAGATGGGTGTGTTGTAACAGCTGGGGAAAGGAGGCAAAGGTGAGCAGGCTGTGGGCCCAGATGGTCACTCCTGGGCTTTTGCTGGCTGTTTGTTTCACAGAAGAGAAACTTCTCCATTGCTGCCTGGCCTCACAGGTTTCCAGCACTGAATGCTGGCTTCTTTTGTAACCTCGGGGCCAAACCTTTCTCTGGGACTGGCTGAAAGCTGATTTGAGCTCATCATTTTCTGTTGTTCTCTAATGCTAGGTTATTGTAGGGAAAATGTAGATGAGCATATAATAGGTCTCTTCTGATTGTCAGCTAAGGCTTGGCTTGGCTCTGCAGACCAAGGGGGCTGGAGAAGAGCAGGCAGAGGATTCCGAAGATTCTGAGGTACTGCAGTCTCACCCTCTGTTTATGATGATTGACTATTGGGAAGAAGGCCTTCTATATCCACTCCTGTTAAAAATGAGAGTGGGGGCTTGAGGGCAGACCCCATCCTCTGAGCTATTTTTAGCAAACCTGTACTAAGAGTCAGGAAACTCAGATTCTAAGTCTAGTCCCTGTCATGAATACAGCAGAACCTCTGGCAGGCTTTTTCTTCTCTTTAGGCCTCAGTTTCCTGTTCTGGAGGTTTGAATTTGATAATATATAGTGTCCTTTCCTGCTCTCAGGTTCTATGGGTCAATGACCTGCTGCTTGTACCAAAGAGGCTTGTGACTGAAAGTTCCCTGGCCTGGGGCAGGTGTTCAGAAAAGGGGCCAGGGGGAGGGTGTCCCTTCTGAGACTGGGTGATGATTCTGGTGTGGAGAGAGGTTGGATAAATAAAGGACCCGAGCAGGAGACCTGGCCTTCCCTTCCTCCACACCCCTGCTTTTGGGACTCTTGGTTGATCTACTCCTTGTCATGAGGTTCATATTCCTGTGAATTTCTCCAACACCCCTCCCCCCCCACCTCTCCTTTCTGTGCCTCTGAGGGCTGGATTGTAGGTGACTCAGGAAGGCTCTGATGGTGACAATGAAAAGGAATAGCTTTAGTTTGAAGGAAAAGAACTGAGCAAGTAAGGGACCTCATGGATGGGGCATTGAGCCCTTTCACACATTACAGGCTGCAAGCCCCAGAGAGGGCAAAGAGAACCAGCCACTGGGCTGGAGAAGGATTCGAGTGGCCCTCAGGGATGCAGGAGTCTGGGCTTTGCAGTCTGAACATTGAAGTATGGAGTTTACCGTACCTGGGAACTCATTTGATTATTTAAGTGTTCAGAGGAGGGGGAGGGGGAGGGGGAAGAGAATGGGAAAGGAGAGGGGGAAGGGAAAGGCAGGGAGGAGGGTTTTAATCCCAGCCTCTTTTCTCCTTCTTTTCTAGTCTGCAGCACTGACAGATTTGCTGTTTTACAATGGATCCTTCTGCAAGTCCTAGCCTTCAGGTAAGCTGAATTGGTATTGTGACTATCTGCTACCTTGACGTTTTAGGGCCCTGACATTCAAGGTGTAGGCCCTTTGGGGTTGCTGGGAAGGAAGCTACATGAATGTATTTTTGTACACTTCCAAAGTCAATGCATCTGCTCTCAGAGGCAGTAAAAAAATTTCTTACTTCACAAAAAAAAAAGATTTTTGAGGTATTGCAGTCTCATCTTCTGCTTATAGTGAGTGACCTTCGGGAAGAAGGCCTTCTACATCTACACTGTTAAAAATGAGGGTGGGGAGCTTGAGGGTGGGACCCCATGCTCTGAGTTTCTTGTAGCAGACTTGTACTAAGAGTCAGGAGACTCAGATTTTAGTCCAGGTCCTGTCATTAACACAGTACGACCTCTGGCAGGCTTTTTCCTTTCTCTGGGTCTCAGTTTCTTCTTCTGGAGGATTAAATGTGATAATATGTGGGGTCCTTTCCTGCTCTCAGGTTCTAGGGGTCTATGGTCTGCTGCCTGTACCAAAATGTGGAGAGGCTTGTGACTGGGGCAGGTGTTCAGAAAAGGGGAAAGGGGAAAGGTGCCAGTTCTGAGACTGGGTGATGATTTTGGTGTGGAGAGGAAGACAGATCGAAGGATTGAGTCAGGGGCCTTCCACCTTGTCCATAGAGCTGAGAGATGTGCTGTTTTACAATGGATTCTTCTGCAAGTCCTAGCCTCCGGGTGAGCTGGAACTGGTTTCACTTTGGAGTCATCCAATAAATCCAATAATCATTTACTAAGCATCTGCTATGTGCCAGACAGTGTGCTAAGCTCTGGGGATTCAATTACCAAGAAGAAAGACAACCGCCATCCTCAAAGAGTTTATAATCTTCTTTTTTTTTTTTTGTGATTGAATCATTTTATTAAGAATGCCAGCATTTTAATAAAAGGATGGTCATTTGACCATCTCTCTCTTAGACCAAAGACAATCATAGTGGTGGGCTTACAACTTATATGCCTTTTTGGAAGAGAAGTGTTCCTGAGGGTAGCCCTCAATTCTTTTTTTTTTTTAATTTTATTATAGTTTGCATCATTCATTTCCACAAGATTTTGAGTTACATATTTTCTCCCCGTCTTTCCCCCACCCACTGCCCCAAAACAGCCATCCCAGTGTTTCCCCCTTCCTCCAGTCTATTCTCTCCTATGTCACTTTTTGGTAGGGCAGGATGGATCTCCCAACTGCAGTGCCTGTGTATCTCAAGTTCCAGTTGGATGTAGTCAATAATAATGATAATTGCATATATATAGATAGATACATACATACACATTCATAACATTTGATTATGGAACTCCAGATTCCAGATTCTTTCTCCT
>JAQQSU010008397.1:0-12965 GCA_028627135.1 Pseudochirops cupreus | reverse complement strand
AAAAAAAAAAAACAGAGCTGAATAGAAAGTTTGACATTCAAATACAAGAAGCATGAGAAGGTAAACAGGAAAAAGAAATTATAAGGAGCTTATCAAAGTTGAACTATTTACATGCCTACATGGAAAAAGGATAAAATTGTAAGTTATGAAACTTTTCTCAGTATGAGGATAGTTGAAGGGAATATAAATATATATATGCATATATATATATGTATACATACACATATATCTATATAGGAGGGTATGTATGCATATGAATACATATGCGAGTATGTGTATATGTGTGTACAGGTATCCCTAGACAGAGGGCACAGGATCAATTGAATAGGAAGGGATTATATTTAAAAGGTGAAACTGAGAGGTGGGAGAGGAATATAATGAGAGGAGAAAAGGAGAGACAGAATGGGGTTAATTATCTTGTATAGAAGAGGCAAGGGATAACTGTTACAATGGAGGGGAAGAACAGGAAGGCAAAAGGAAATGGATCAACCTTACTCTCATTGGATTTGACTTAGGGAGGGAATGACATACACTCTAAACTGGGTATCTTGCCCTACAGGAGAATAGGAGGGGAGGGCAGATTGGCGGGGGGAGAGTTGTTAGAAGCACACACTTCTATAAAGCAACAGGGACAGGGTAGAGAACAGAACAAGGTAGGGCAGAAAGGAAGGAAGGACATATAATCAGTCTCTCACAATACGTCCATTGTGGAGATGCTTTGCATAACTACACATATACGGCCTGTATTGAATTGCTTGTCTTCCCAGTGGGGGTGGGTGACAAGGGAGGAAAGGAAAGAATCTAGAATTTAAAGTTTTAAAATCAAATGTTTAAAATATATATATGTATTTTTATTATTATTATTATTTACATGCAACTGGGAAATAAGATATACAGGCACTGGGGTAGGGAGATCCATTTTGCCCTACCAGAAAGTCAGGGGGGTGATGGGGAAGATACAGGAAAGAGCAGATTGGGGGAGGGGGTATACAGTGGGACTGCTGTTTTGGGGTGGTGGGTAGGGGAAAGATGGGGAGAAAATTTGTAACTCAAAATCTTGTAGAAATGAATGATGTAAACTAAAAATATGAAATAAATAATTTTTTAATATTACTCCAAAAAGGGATCCCTAGGCTTCACCAGACTGTCCATCATTAAAGTTAAGAATCCCTAGACTAGTGTATATAAATATTATATAATATATATATATATATAACATTATATATAGCATTCTATTTAACCCTTTTTAAATGGGTTGTACATAATTTGTCATTATTTTTAGCCTGTAGAGTCTCTGGGGGACCCCACATCTATTTATCCACTCCAAAAATCCCTCAAGCTTGATGTAATCTCTACATTTAAAAATCATGCCATGTATACTGTTCCAAGTCACTACCAAAAATGTTGATTAAAACAGGCCTGTGGATAAATCTTCAGCACTCTCCACTAACATCTTTCCATATTGACTTTGATGCATGAATCACTGACCTTAGAGTAGAGTTGTTCAATCAGGCTGGATCCACCTAAATATAGACCCATATTTCATCATGTCTGTAGGAATAGTTTAGGCTTTTATTTCAAACAGCCAGCTGAAATTCAAGTTCACTGTGTTCACAGCATTCTCTTTGTCGTATAAGCCTGTCAAAAAAGGAATTAGGTTAGTTTTCATAGTTGTTAGTGTTTACTCCTTCCTTTTCTAAATGTTCACAAACTATCCCCTTAAAAACAGCCTACAATTTTGCTAGCAATCTTACTGCCATTTTAGATTTTAAAAGCAGTTTTGTTCATTGACATGCTCAGATCATTCTGAACTCTATTTTCTCCAACACTACTTCAATATGGCCTCTTTGTATTTAATCCTCAATGCCTGTAGTTGATTCCAATTTCTGTATATTTCTTCTGAAAATCTCAGTTGAACAAGCAGTTCCTGAACATCTATATGAATGGATAGATGGACAGATGGATGGATAGATTAATGAAAAATGAATGAATGAAAATTCATGTATCATTAGGTGCTCACTATGGAAGTACCATGATAAATGCTGGGGATATAAAAATGGGAAGGCCTAGAATTTTTTTTTTTTTTGCTTTTTGGAGGGGGGAAGGCAGAGCAATTGTGGATAAGTGACTTGTCCAAGGTCACACAGCTAGTAAGTGTTAAGTGTCTGAGGCTGGATTTGAACTTAGGATCCTCCTGACTTCAGGGCTAGTGCTCTATTAACTGTGCCATCTAGCTGCCCTCCTAGAATTCTTCCATCTTACTTCCATTCACCTTAGCCTCTCTGAGCAACTCCCCCTTTTCTTCCACATCAGAATCGTTTGTGTTTGAGATATCAAGGTTTTCATATTAAATCCTCTAGTTTCTGATGAAATAAAGTCATTGCTCCTAATAAATCAGGAGTCAGTGATGAAACACCCCTTAGAGTAATGCTAGGTACTCCTCTAGATACCGGATATACAAAGATAAAAATGAAACCATCTCTGCCCTCAAGGAGATTGTATCTTATCTCATGATATATACATAGATGGGAAGATGGCAGCCCAAGTTTCCAAAAAAAAGTAATAGTTGGTTTGTTTGTTTTTCTTATTGGCTGGTCAAGGCTATATATAGGCTAAAGAACAATCAAGATTACTTCTATTAAACATTTCATCAATTGTTTTACATAAACCCCAAGAGGCACTTCAATAGGCAGTTGTGTTTGCAGACATTATGCCCTTGAATTGGAATCCCCTTCACCACATCTATTCCATCCCTAACTATACTTCAAAGTTAGCTGTATCATGAGACTCCAATGAAATAATAGACGAAAAGCACTTTGTAAACCTTAAAGTACTATATAAATTCCAGTAACTACTACCACTACTACCACCACTAATATTACTACCACCACCACTACTACTATTACCACTACCACTACTACTACTACTACTACTACTACTGCTACTACTACTATGATTAGACCTCAAATCTACTAATGATGACTTTATTCCCTGAGCCTTATACTGCACTCCTGCTAAGCTCAAACAATATTCATAGGGCAATACAGAGATGTGCTGGTATATGTTCAACAACAAGGCTGGTTGAGGAGAGAGAGGAGTATGCACACACTTCTAAGTTTAATATGCATTGTTAACACTTTTTAAGTCCAGAAAATCAACTAAACAGCATTTTTTTGCTAATTACTGAGGTATAAATTTTCATGTGGGCAGCTGGATGGCTCAGTGGCCAGAACACCAGACTTGGAATCAGGAAAACTCATTTTCCTGAATTCAAATCTGGCCTCAGACACCTATTGGCTATGTGTCCCTGGGAAAATAGCTTAACCCTGTTTGCCTCAGTTTCCTCATCTATAAAATGAGCTGGAAAAGGAAATGGCAAGCCCCTCCAGTATCTACGTCAAGAAAACCCCAAAATGGGGTCACAGAGAGTCAGACACCACTTAAATAAAATGTTCACATTGGAATTCAACAACTCTGGTGATACAGTTAGAGTTGACTCCAACACAGCCCTGGTGAGGCCCATCTCAAGTACCCTCTCCTCAATGAAGACCCCCTGATTCTCCAACTGGAAATTTTCTCTTGAAGCAGAAAAAGCCCTGGATTTGAAGGTGGATGACCTGAGTTTGGTTTCCAGTTCTCTCAGTGTCATTTATGTGATCTTGAGTAAGTCACTAAACCTTTCAAGGCCTCAGCTTTCTTCTCTGAAAAATGATAGAGTGGACTGCAGAGCCTATGAGGGCCCTTCTAGCTCTAGAGCTAGGGGCTTAGGTAACCTGGAGTAGATTAAACTGTTATTCAAAGCACTTCACTGTGAATCAAGAGGGTTGGACAAAGACGGCATCTCTGATCACTTTCAGCTGGGTAGAAATCTAGGCCTTTACTCCCTCACCCATTGATTTCCGCTCTCCTCCCCACTCCTCTTCTGCTCTGACTCTTCTCCTGGACTCCCTCTCCCAGAATCCTACTCTTTTTCTCAAGCTCTGCCCTCCCTTTCTCATTGCTCTTTCTCCTCCTCTCCACTTTCCTCTACTATGCTCTTCCATGAACATCCCAGATAAAACATCATGGATTCCAAGAATTCTATTCTGCAGTTTGATTTCTTCCAAAATAATACATGCAAATAGCAGCTAGCAGCTTCTGACCTGGATGTCTTCTCCTTGAATTCATCCACTTTGGGGGATGGCCTAGACTCGTATCACGTGCAGATAGAAGGCCAGTTCCCAACCTGCACATTGGAAGTGTTCCATTACAGTCTTTTAATTATAGATAACCTTTCTTAAATTTTTACATATAATTAAACTTTCTAGGTCTTTTCAGTTGTATCCTGATACTTTAATTGGCCCCTCATCTTAAAGGGACTGCATTGAACATTTGATTTTTGATGGATCCTGTGGGTCTTTGCAGCTGACAACGTCATGGCTGGTTTAGATTCAGATTTCTCTTGTCACCCTAATTGCTTTCTTTTTAATGCAACTTTGATTAAGAACAGCCTTTATTTTGCCACCAATTTTTCCTTAAATTCATCTCTCATCGCAGCCCAATGCACAACTCATGTTCATAAGCCTTAATTCATTTTAGAGGGGGAAAATATTTTTGTATCCTTCCACATTTCTTTAATATGATAATCGATAGCTATACCGTTCCCCCATGTTTATTTAATGTAAAAATCAACAGCAATGCCTTTGCTGATATTTACTTAATGTGACAATCAATAACAACACTGTTGGTTTATTTGCTGTCATTAACCAAGGAGGGAGGCCAAAGTGATGTATTTTGCCGAACTATGCAAACCTTCGCTACGTTCCCAGCTCCTTTTTCCATTCTTCTCCAGCCTGAACCCAGATGTAAATACTTCCTTTCATACACATCCCCTTCCCCTTGGTTGAAAACCAAGGTCCTTGACCCTGACACTGACCATCAAGAGAGTATCACAGTAGGCTTCACACCTTTGGTAAAAGACAAACAAAAACTCACAACAGTGGCTTCTCACTGCCCACTAAATATACTCAAACTCCTTTGCCTGCCCTTCAAGGCCCTCCATTCTGTGGCACTTCCCTGTCTTTCCAGCTTTGACTTCAAGACTCAAATCAAGAGTCACCCTCTACAAGCTACTTTTCCTGATCCCCCCCCCCCAGTTATTGGCATTCTCCCTACCAATTGCAATTATTTTGTATTCACTTTGTACATATTTTACACTTATCTGTTTAGATGTTGTATCCCCCAGTACAATGTAAGCTCCCTGAGGTCAGGGAAATTTGAATTTCATTTTTGAATTGCTGACATCAAGCACAAAGCCTGGCATATCATAATAACTTTATAAATATTTGTTGGGTGGGATGGAATTCCTCTCTATGAACCTAATTCTAGTCAAACTATAGGAATCTCTGCCCTCCACGGACTTACTGAGCTCTGGCTCTAGAACTTTAGTCTTACTTTGTCTTTCACCAAGAATGCCCTTCCTCTTTGACTATTGAATTTCCATTCCATCCAGCCATCTGCCAGGGAGGGAGTTAGGCTCAGTGACCAACTCTAGATCTATGATCCTATAATTCTGGGGACTCTGTTGCTCAGGTGCATATCACTACCCCCCAGTCCTCCAGTTTTTCTCTTCTTTCTCTGAGAACAGAAATCAAATCAATGCTACCATTACTTGTTAAAAGAGCATGATAACCAACTGCTCTATAGCTCCAACTCACCATCCCTGAGACTCATCAGGCCACAACTCCCTTTCTTACATCCTACTCCCCTGTAGGTGCTAATTCTCTTGGTTATCATTTGCCAAAGATTTATTTAGCACCTTCACATGGTACAAAGAATGCAGCAACCCTTACCTGAAAGGAGCTTTCATTCTAATGGGGGAGACCACAAGGACTTATCTAAACATGTACAATACAAATGTCGAGGGAGCAAATTCGAACATAAATAAATTAGTTAATTACCAGGCAGCTTGGAAGGCAGGGTACCAGCAATTATAAGCATCAGAAAGAATTTCACATAGAGGACACTTGGGCATCTTAAAGGAAGAGAAGGATTCTATGAGGCAGAGATAAGAAAGGGTACATCCTAGGCACGTGAGACAGCCAAAGGCATGGAGAGGGAAGGTGGAATGTCATGTTAGAACATAAGTGATTCAGGTTCAGGAACTATCTCAACTTTGTTTTTGTATCTTCAGCACCTAGAATAGCATTTGGTACATAGGCAAAGTAAAGATGATTTTTAAAAATCATTTCATTCATTCACTCAATATCTTCTCACTCTTTAACATTCCAGTCACATGCTACCTATCTTTGAAAGCTGAATTGACCTTTTCCTTCTCAAACTTTGCATAGCACTGTGTTTTGTGCCTCCCTAATGCACAAATCATGATATTTTAGTTATCTCCCTACCAAACCATTAGATGACCTATAAGTGGCTTGGGCTGTTTTGTTTTTCTCTTTATACTCCAAGTCAATCCACAAATCTTTATTAAGTACTTACTATGGGTCAGGAACTATGTTGAGCACTAGGGATGCAAAGAAAAGGGGGAAAAAATTCCTGCCCTCAAGAAATTTACATTCTAATGGGGGACACAGCATGTACACAAATAAACATATACAAAATACAAAGGGGGAGGCAGTGAGCAGCTGGGGCACCAGAGAAAGGCCCCTGAAAGAAGGTGGGCCTTAATCTGAATCTTAAAGGCAGCTGGGAATTCTGAGAGGTAGGGGAGAGAAGGGAGAGCATTCTAGGCACGAAGAAAAGCCAGTGCAGAGACACAAAGATGGGAAATGGAATACCGTGCGTAAATAACAGCAAGTAAGCCAGTTTGGCTAGACACGAAGTATACGGAGGAGAGCACTGTGTAAGACTGGAAAAACAAAAGGAGGTGAAGTTACAAAGAGCCTAGTACAGTAGAGGCACTTGAAAAACATAGATTGATGGGCTGATCCATTGATCATTTGGGTGGCTTCTCTACGGAGGATCCATTGGAGAAAATAGAGAAGAACCAAAAGGATGAGAAGGGATAGATGGGGTCCAATTTGCACCAATGAAGGGAAAACCCACATCAGTGTGATTACAAATCCACTGAAATCTATAAAGATGAGTAAATGGATTTCAAGAGCCCTAGAAGTAAATGACCAGCAAGACCAAATGACCAGAGGAGAGGCCAGGAATTCCCAAGTCTGGATCATAGATGTAGAGCTGGAAGGAATCTCAAAGGCCATCCATCTCATCCCATTCCTTCATTTTACAGATGAGGAGCCAAGGTCTAGCAGTTTAGGTAAACAGATAAGACACCCCCTCACCCCTCATGGAGCTCGTAGACTCGAAGGAAAACATGTGGAAACTGTCATACACAATAATACATGAGAAGTATAGTGAGGTATAGTAGAAGGAACATTGGCTGTCAAGTTAGAGGGCCTCGGTTTAAATCCGACTTCTCACAGGGATAACACGTCTGATCTACCTGCCTCATCTGTAAAATTAGGAAGATTGGTTCTTGCAAGCCCAAGGTCACACCAGAAGCTTGGATTCAAAGCCATGTCCTCTGAATCAAAATCTAGCCTTCTTGCCCCTGAACCACATGGTTGTCTGTTTTTGGGTAAAAGCTAAATCAAGGGCTTATTTTTCTTAGGATTTTTTCCAGTTTCCTAGCATCCTCCATGTGCAAGAACTCTTTTTTTCTCCTCTCTCCAGTGCAAGCTGCTAAAAACTTAATTGTGCTTTTTCATTCATCACGTTGGCGAGGATAAATTGCAACTCACAGAGACAGTTATTAAGACCCAAACAGAAAATGTTTAGATTAAAGATCGGGCCCACATTTGCGAGTCACTGTAATTGGTCCATTAAACACAAGCATTAGAGTGCCTCCTGTATTTTTATTTGCTTCATTACTTAAAGCTAAATAGCTGTTATTAGCTATATTACAAGAGCTTAATGATTCTGCCTTTTCTTGGTTGACGTTCAAGTTTACCATTGCTTGAACTCAAAGTTTTCTCCTGTTTTTGTCAACAAACTGATAGATGTGTTCAGATTGAAGAGCAATGCAGAGTGGGAGAGAGAAAGCTGACCTTGAAACCAAGCAGGTTTGCATTCAAGTTCCCCTTCTGAGACTATTGGCTGTGCAACCCTTCTCTGTCCACTAAGCAACTCTTTTAGTTGAAAAGGTGCAGAAGCTGCCAACCCGATTAGATTGAGGGTGTTCCCTTATCCAGGACTTCCCTATATCAATGAAATAACAGGTTCAGTCCCTATCTCTCAAATAATGGTTCTGATGTGTTCTCTGTTTCCATATGTCCCAGAGAAAATTGCAAAAAGTCCCCTGCTGATGATAGCCGTGTTAGAATTGGTTATAAAACAAGATCCGTCTCAATCCCATTGATTTCAAGGGATAGCCCAATGGGAGACAGATTGGGATAGCTCCCTAATGGAGATTATGTCTCTGTTTCTGTCTCTCTCTAGATAACGCCAGCCTTTGTGGAATCATAGCTTCACAGATTAAGAGCTAGAATGGCCCTTAAAAGACCATAGTCCAACCCCTTCATTTTAAGGATGAAGAAATTAAAGCCTTAAGAGGTTTGTTGACTTGCCCAAGGTCTCCCAAGTAGTTAAAGCAATAGAATTTGGATCTGAATCTGGGTCCCCAGTGACTCTTTTTTTCAACTGTACCATGTTTCCTCTTGAGTCAAACAAATGAGCTTGAATACGTGGGAACTTTCCTTGGGGCTCTGCTTTGAGATGATTCTTTCCTGCCAGGTTTGTCTTGATTATCCCCAGATCTGTGAAATGTCTTTAGTGTCTCTGTTTTCTTTATTTACTCATTTTTCAGCTTGATTTTCTGAATTGGGGCTTTGTGTCAGGGCCAGGTTCTGTACACTTCTGGTAGGAACACCAGGATCTGCCTTTGTTACTGATCAGTATTTCCTAGGGTCTGAGTAATAAGTAACATATTTTTCAAGGCCTTCAGGAATTGCAGACCACCTCTCTGTGCTGAGGCAGCTTACACAGGTAAACAAGCAGCTACCTGAACTGGAGTTGGGGGGAGTCAGGAAGAAAGGGAAAGGGGGAAGGAGGAAGAGTTCTGAAAAGAGTGTCCTGATAATTGCCCTCCTGGTCAATCCCAGACTTCTGAGTCTCACTTTGGGATTAGAACAACACAGATGCTGGTTCCTGGCTCCTTGGTTGGATTCAATCTAGTCTTCTGCCTCCCTTTGCCCCAACTCCCAACTGCTAGCCCTGAGATTCTATCTCAGCCCTGGTCCATTCTCAAAGACCTCCCTGCACTGAACCCATTTGGGTCTTTTCTGACCAAATCTCTTCCCTATGGTGCCTTCAAAGTTCCAGCTGTCTCCTTCTGTGGACCTGGGCTAGCAAAATGAACTCACTGTAACTGTTCCTTAGACTTCTCCATCTCTTTGATCCAGTGCCCTTTTTTATCCTTCTTGGAGTAGCTGTGCAAGAGCTAAGTTGGTCCACTTCACTCACTCTTCCAAATTAAAAATAGTCATCTTGTCACTTTGTGATCTAAGTCCCCCCTACAAGTTGGTGGACTGGACTAGTACCAGCACAGCCCTAACAAGCATTTTCAGTGCCCAGGGCTCACTTTGTAAAAATGTGCCTCCTGCTGCAGACAGAGAAAAATATCTGGTGGCTTCCTAATTTAACTATTTTAAATATTTTAAATTATTTTAAATGTTCAATTATTTTAAATGTTTTCAGTGTTTACTTTAAGTACTTTAAATATAAGACTATTTTTAATATTTTAACTATTTTTAAGTATTTTTAATATTTTAAAATGTTCATTCTAAATAATTAGTTAAAATTTAAAACTTTTTAAGAGTTAATTTAAATAAAGTTTTAAATAACTATCCCTATCCTTGCTAATTAGGTATTCAGTTTAGTTGTGCCTATGCTGTCAAAGGAGTATAAATCAATCAATCAATCAATTAACAAGCATTCATTAAGTACCTCCAGATGTGCCCAGCACTGTTCCTTGGTGCTTGGGATACAAATGCTCATTCATTAACGAAGCAATCCCTTGTCACAATGATACGAATGCTCTCTCAGCTGGAGCATCCTCAGGAAAAATATCAGTCACCTCACCCTTCAATAGAAATCCAAGAACTAGAATGGTAATCTAGACAGGCAGCTTGCTTTTGTGTGTGTGTGTGTCTGTGTCTGTGTGTGTGTGTGTCTGTGTGTATGTATCTACATACATAATGTGTGTGTGTTAGAGACAAATCAGGGGACCAATCAAAGTCAAGTTACTGAAGGTGTTGTGTCCTCAGAAATGAGCAATTAGTCCCAGTGATCTCATCTAAGTAAGAGCCAATGCCAAGTCCAAAATAGAAGCTTTGGATGGATTGCTTGAGCTAGCATCAAAAGACCTGCATTTCAAAGTCAGTTCTACTTCTTTCAATGTGTATGCTATGGGAAAATGCCCAATCATCTCTCTGGGCCTCAGTTTCCTCATCTATAAAATAAAAGTGTTGAATTAAGGAACCGCTAAAGTCCCTTTCAGTTTGAATATATGATCCTACCATCCTAGATATAGGAAGGGTCATATCAGCAGACAAACTATCTATAAAACTCTATCCAAGGGAGACATCAAAAGGCAAAGTTCTAGGGTTGAGGTAGGGTTACATAATCTAGGGAGAGTTAGCAAATAAAGAACAGGAGGGAACAGGATGGAGTTGATGGGATTTGGTAGGACCCAGAACTTTGTCAGACTCATCCTAGAAAGACACAGTGAAAAGAGCACTGTATTTGGAGTCAGATGACCTGGGTTCAAATTCACTCTGCCACCCATTTCCTGTGGGACCTTGACAAATTATTTAACCTTCAGCTGAAACCCCTGAGCTCCTTGAGAACAGGTACTGTCTTAACCAGTCAACATGCATTTATTAAGTGCTTACTGTATGCTAGGTACTTTGTTAAGCCTTGGGGATGCAAGAAAAGGCAAAAACATACACCTTGTCTATTGAAGAGATCATATTCTAATGAGGAGACAAAATGTAAAAGAATATATAAATAACTAGATACATACAAGATATATATAGAATGGGTAGAAGGTAGTATAGGAGAGGAGGGCATTAGCTGCTGAGAGGATTAGAAAGTCTCCTGCAAAAGACAGGATTTGAACTGTATACTTTTCCATTTGAATCACCAGTATTTAACACAGTGCTTTGACATATTAAGTGCTTAATAAATAATTTCCCATTCACTCATTCTCTGGGACTCAGTTTACTTAACTGTAATTTTGTTTAAAAAGGAGGTAGGGGGCAGAGCTAAGATGGCAGAGTAGAAACAGGACTTCCATGGGGCTCTGGTTCCCACCACCTCCAACATACGTAAAAAAATGACTCTGAACAAATTTTAGAGCTACAGAACCCACAAAGTGACAGAGAGAAACAAATCTCCCACTGAAAGCAGCCCAACAGGCCAACAGGAATCACAGCAGGCTAGGAGGTGAGCGCACTTCCCTATGAGTCACGGGGTTCTGGACCCAGGGTGGCCCCAGACCACCAGTGGCCAGAGAAGACTTCAAGAGAATGAATCACCAGCAGCCATGGTAGTTTCCACACTTCTCAACCCATAAACGCCAAAGTAAAAGGTCGGTTTAGAACGCTGTTGGAACAGGGGTGGACGGAAGAGAGCAGTCCAGCTCTTACGCCCTGGAGCAAGAAGAGGCAGAAGGCAGTGGCTGTAGCCCCATGGCTGCCTCAGGAGCTCCTGGCCTGCATATTGTAGTGGGACCAAGCAACCATTCAGAGGGTAATTGCTCTTGCTTTAACCTGCTTTGATCTGGATCACAGTCTTGGGTGGTAGTCCTGGGGTATGTGACCAGTGAACCAGAGCTTGTGGGGGCTGTACAGAAGGCACCCTCCTAATAGCTCCAGCAGCTGCAAAAACCCCAGCAATTTGGGACAAAGCTCTCTCCATTCTGGAAGCAGAGTTCTACCCTGGCAAAGAACTCAAAAGCCAAGTAATCAGCTGGTGATATGAGCAAGCACAGGAAACACAAACAGACCGTAGAATCCCTTTTTGGAGACAAAAAGACTGAAGGCATGGGGCAGGAGGAAGACAAAGAAGTAAGAACTCCTGCATCAAAAGCCTCCAAGAAAAATATGAACTGGTTACAGGCCATGGAGGAGCTCAAAAAGGATTTTGAAAATCAAGTAAGAGAAGTGGAGGAAAAATTGGGAAGAGAAATGAGAATGATGCAAGGAAATCATGAAAAGCAAGTCAACAGCCTGCTAAAAGAGACCCAAAAATATGCTGAAGAAAATAACACCTTAAAAAATAGACTAACTCAAATGGCAAAAGGGGCCCAAAAAGCCAATGAGGAAAAGAATGCCTTAAAAAGCCAAATTTGCCAGATGGAAAAAGAATTTTAAAAATTCACTGAAGAGAATAACTCCTTTGAAATTAGACTGGAGCAATTCAAAGTTAATGACTTTATAAAAAATCAAGATACTATAAAACAGATCCGAACAAATGAAAAAATAGAAGGCAATGTGAAATATCTCATTGGAAAAACCACTGACCTGGAAAATAGATCCAGGGGAGATAACTTAAAAATTATTGAACTACCTGAAAGCCATGATCAAAAAAGAACCTAGACACCATCCTTCAAGAAATTATCAAGCAAAATTGCCCTGATATTCTAGAACCAGAGAGCAAAATAGAAATTGAAAGAATTCACCAATTGCCTCTGGAAAAAGATCCCAAAAAGAAAACTCCAGGAATATTATAGCCAAATTCCAGAGTTCCCACTTCAAGGAGAAAATACTGCAAGCAGTCAGAAAGAAACAATTTGAGTATTGTGGAATCACAATCAGGATAACACAAGACCTAGCAGCTTGTACATTAAGGGATCAAAGGGCTTAGAATATGATATTCCAGAGGTCAAAGGAGCTAGGACTAAAACCAAGAATCACCTACCCAGCAAAACAGTATAACGCTTCAAGGAAAAATATGGTCAT
>JAQQSU010008396.1:0-12966 GCA_028627135.1 Pseudochirops cupreus | reverse complement strand
TTGTGTGGAAAATCTATGATCTTGGCTGAAGCACAGTGAGGTCAGTTACAGTAAAACAAACAAAAATAATCCCAAGTGTTACCAGTGGGAGCATGAGGTTCACCTTACTAGTAGCATAGAGATAGAACTCTGGTCTTTCTGGATGAAATAGATGGGCTAAATACTTCTGGTATAATATTCTACAAGAATGGAGAAAATGTGACCAATTGCCATTTGAAGACCTTCCATCTGTTCTCATAGGATATGGAAGTTTATATCAACAGTTCTTTGCTCAATCAACTGTGTGAATTTCTTTAATGTGGGGAAACTGGAAAGCATGCTAATTTGCTTTGCTCAAACATTATGTAGAAGAGAGAACTCCACATCTTAGCTCCTATGTCCATCTTTTCCTTTACTCTTTAAAAAAATCTTCTGAGGCAGTTGGCCTCCTGACTCTGCATCAAGGAAAGGATTGAGACTGGAGGATAAGAGATCAAGTAGAATGATTTCAGATACAAATCATGTAATATTACAAATGTAATATTTCAGATTACAAATGATGAAGGCCTGAATTAGAGTGTGACTGTATGAGTGAAGGGAAGGGGACTAATGTGAGAGATCTTGTGGAGATAAAAGCAACAAGTGTTGGCAGAGGTGGTATGAAATCCACCACTTAGTTACTAGCTCCATACTTGAAGGCTCAGAATCTCTTTAGTACTTGCCAGGGCTTAAATTCATCTGCCATAATGTTCTAGGTTGCAGGACCACTTTGAAACCATGATAAGGCTTTGAAAAAGGAAGATGTAGAGAAAGCCCATCCTGCAAATTAATAAGTAGGTGAGTCTTAACCAAATATTTGGATTACAGAAGAGGTTAGTCTCCAGGAAACACTGTACTTCTCAGGTCATACCTCTCTCCAATTATATAAATATAAATCTTTTGGCTCATTATTACACCGAAAAAAGACTATTTAACAATTCATAAAATGGCTGGCACTTTGGGCTCAGGTGTGAACAATTTCTGCCTTCAAATTCTCAATGGGGTGCTGAGAGGCTGGGCCCTATTCTTTCAGACAATTCCCTCTGCTTCCTGCTCTATCCATCCTCATTCATTATTCATGGCAATCCAAGTGTTTATTCAAGCTGTGCCCCTCTCCAGCCCATCTTACTGAGGAAACCCACACTACACAACTGTGTTTTCAGATCTCATTGCAAAATAACCCACTTGGTTATATTAGTCGACCAACAGAAAACAATGGCTTTGTTTGATCTACTCTCTGGATAAATAGGGAACAGCAAATTCCACATAATTCATACCTATTTTCTCATAATACTAAAGAAAACAACCAAGAAAAGGCTTTATTTTAATCATGGAAAAGTACTCTATAAGTCAAATGACAGAATGTTTTTTTTTAATAGATAAAAATGAAATAAAAATGGTGGTTTAGTAACTTGGTTTGAAAAACTCTTTGAATATTCCTCTTCAATTATTGTTGGTTTGAGTATTCACATACTGATGTGATTTTTTTTAAGTTAAAGGTTTAAAGTTCCTTTTCCCCTCTAATTACAGTCAGAGTAATTATTTGTAAGAGATAATTTAATAAACTGCTTGTTCAAAAAGAAAAACAGCAATAGAGTGGGTCATCATTCCCAGTGACATTCTAAGATGGGTCTTATGAAAATGTATCTGATGATGCCATAGTTCAATCCCAATCCAGGGAAAGATAAAAACCTGTATTTAGAGACTCTCTAGAGAATGCTCATTAAATGGAAGGTTACAATTCAAATTAGTCTTCTGCATATTGCCAGACTGTAGACTAATTTATAACTTTCTCATAATGCTTAAGCTAGGTAAACTTCCCCAGTGTCAGAATTTTAAAGGAATAAAGAATATAAATTATAGCTTTTGTATATAAACCAGTGTTTTTGAGGGAGGAGAAATGAGGATGTTTAATAAATGGTCAAGGCCAATTGGGAGCTTCGCGCATTTTTTCAGTTTTATAATAACACGCAAAATCTTGTCTTGTTAAGTGGTTGTTTTGGGGAGGAATTTCTGCCAAATGGGTCACTATGTTGGAACTAATATCTATAAAAATAGAATCAAAGAATCATAGAATGGAGCTGGAAGGAAACCTCAAGATAATTTGTCTAGTATTCTCATTTTATGGATGCCAAAGCTAAGAAAGCATAGCAAATTAGTGGGTAGTTCAGGAAAATAGAGCTCATTTTCTGACTTGGGTCGGCAGTATCCCAGTGGAGAGAACATTACCTCTGAACATTGATCTCTGATTCAAGAGGATTCTTGATGAAATGTGCTGCCCACCTACAGATAGAGAGATGATGTACTCAGAGTACAGATTGATATTTTTTTAAATATAGCTGATGAAGGAATTTGTTTTGCTTGATTATACATGTTTGTAAGAAGGTTTCATATTTTCTTGCTTTTTCAATACAGGGACAAATAAGGAGATGGGATAAAGAGAAGGTGGACTTTCATTGATTGAAAAAAATTTAATTAAAATATATTATGACTTTAAATTTTTTGGACGTATATCCAAAAAAGAGTATAATATGAAGAAGTTACTCCATGGAAATAGACAATTTTCCTCCAAAAAGTAACATGCAGTATTCTTATTTTTCTAGAACAGGAAGTCAGCATTCTTTTTCTTCTTCTTCTTTTTATTAATAATAATAATAACAACAACAACAACATCATTCCCATATGAAATTTTAAAAAAAATATGCCTCAGATTTGCTTTTCTTTAGTTATGTATTCCCCAAGTGCTGTGATTCATGTCAAGGAGGGTGCTGGTTAGCAGAAGTGTGGATATGGTTACTTTTACCAGAAGGCTCTGAGGAGACTTTGGGAAATTAAAGCATTTCAAATGATTATCAAAAGTTATTCCTTGTCAAAATAGCTTGTATTAAAACAAGATCATGACATATAGTTTCTTGTCCAAAGCAAAAGCATTTGTGTGAAATGAGTCATTCGCTTAATACTTTTTTGGGTATCATTAGCCCAGTCATTATGATAGTTTGTATGTTTCCTGCAATGATTTGTAGCCCTTGCTTATTACATGGTTTCTTAGACAAAAATCATTTATGAAGTACTCACAGACCTCAGGCTGGAATAATTTTCCTTACAATATGCATATTCAGGTATTCCAAAGGAGTTAAGTCTGATTTTTTCCCCCATTGTTGGCTTCCCACAGCCTACCAGAGAAAATCCCAAAATGACAGCCTGACATTCAACACTTTCCAAAATCTGGTCCCAGCTTGTATTTTAAGCATTTAAAAAAATAATATCAAACTCCCTGATTCAGTCAAACTAGAATACTAATTGCCACCCTAACTTGAAGATTCCTTGCCTTTATCAGTTTTTTGCCATTTATTAACATCATACTTGCTGGGGTACAGGCTCTGAGAACCCCTCTTGAACTCTCCTTGAATCTTCCCACTTGATGAGGAATGTGCCTGAGGCCATAAGTCCTTCATCATCACTAGACCCAAATCTCTGTTACTAGCCTAGCCCTCCATTGTCCAGCTACTTCCGACTCTTGATCTTCCCAAAATATCTATACCCAAGTCTGCTACCCTTAAACTAGCCTAGCCCTCCATTGTCTATCATCTCCAGGTATCCTCCAGCTATTTCTTACCCTTAATCTCTCATTACTGGAGTGTGACCTCATTTGACTCCTCCTGAAGACCCTCCCCAAGCCCCTTCTCTACACCACCCCTAAATTCTCCCACCATCTTTCTGTATATAAGTTCCATCTTGCTTGCATGAGGTCATCAAGAATTATCTACTGCAGACTCATTCTGTGTTAGATTATTCTGGCCTGCTTGTCCAATACAAGGGTCACAGATACTTAGGCTCCTTAAGAGTCTACCCATTAAGGCAAGTCTTTAATAAACTTTGCTTTTCTTTGACTGAAAAAAGATTTGAGTTGAATTCATTCAGCAGGACCCAGCCTGTTGGTATTTTGGGGTCTCGTGCACCCCTAAACCTTAAACCTCAACAATACCTATGCTGTGGGAAGATAGACACATCATTATAAGGTGGGTAGAGTTGTGAATAGATCTAACCATTCTGGAAAGTGATTGGAATAATTCAAATAAAATGACTAAAATGCCCATAATCTTTGAACACAATCATAGACACACATATGTACATATACACATATAGAAGTATATATGTGTATATATGTGTATGTATATATATATGTATATGTATGTATGTATATATGTATAGATAGATATATAGATATTTAGATAGCCAATGTCAGTCCTCTTACATGGGTACTTTTTCCTATTCCCTCACGTCTTCTCTATTATCTTGTATCTTCAATCACTCACTGCCCCCAAATCTTCAACTTCTGTTGACTAGTTTCTTCCCTACTGCCTTCAAATGTGCCCAATTCTCCTCTATCTAAAAACAATAACAACAACAGCAACCATAAACTTCACTAGACCCTATAACCCTCTAAAGTTATCATTTTGTATCTTTCCTCCTTTCCTCAAACTTCTTTAAAAATTTGTCTTCACTCAATGTTTTCCTTCTCTCTCTCACTTATTTATCAACCTCTAGAAATCTGGCTTTTGATGTGATCACTCAACTGAAACTGTTCTCTACATAGTTGCTAATTCTCTTTCTTTTTTTCCAATTTATTTATTTATTTTTAGTTGTCACATTCATTTCCACGAGATTTTGAGTTACAGATTTTTCTCCTTGTCTCTCCCCTACCCACAACCCCAAAATAGTGAGCCTACTGAATACCCCTTCCCCCAATCTGTTCAGCCTGGGGAGAGCTTTTCTCTTCAGGCTCCTTGGTGGCAGCAGCTTCGGCCTCCATGGAGTTTGCTCTAAGAAGATCTGACTCTCCCTCTCTGGGTTTTTCCTTATATATAGTATTGTTCCTCTGTTCAGCTCCTTTATGTTACATCAGTAACAGGAGACAGGTGTTCATACCTTCTGTGTCTTTAACAGAGACTTAATCTGAACTAGATGCTAAATACCTCTTAGCTTAGTAATACAGAAGGAACTTCAAATCTCATTACTGTTACATGGGGGCAGGGCCTGGACTGCCCTGTTCCTTCACCCTTACAACAGAGTTCTCAACAGACCTTTTATTTTCTCTATGGTGTTTATGGGTTGAGGAGTCTGGAAACCACCACAGCTGCTGGTAATTCACTCTCTTGAAGTCTGCTCTGGCTGGTCTGGTTGCTGGTTGGGGCTGACCTGGGGCCGGAAAGGCTCACTGGGGGTTACATTCAGCTCCCAGTAAGCTGTGATAGATCTTTCCTGGCAACCTGCCAGGCTGCCTCCAGTGGCAGATTTGTTTCTCTCGGTCACTTTGTGGGTTCTGTGGCTTTAAAATTTGCTTAGAGTCATTTTTTTTTTACAGGTATTGGAGATGGTTGAAGCTGGAGCCCACACCAAGTTTCTGCTTTTACTCTGCCATCTTGACTCCACTCCTCCCAATGCTCTCTTTAATTGCCAAATATGATGGTCTTCTCTCAACTCAGTGCTTATCACTATGTCTACTGCCTTTGACAATGTTGACCACTCTTTCCTCCCTAAGTTTTTGTGACACTTCTCTCTCCTAGTTGTGTTCTACCTGTATGACTATTTCTTTTCAGTCTCCTTTGCTGACTCACCATCCATATCCTATCTCCTGATTATGGATATTCCCCAACACTATCTTCTAAGCCCTCTTCTTTTATATTCTCTGTTTCAGTAACTCATCATCTCACATGGATTTAACTAGCATTTTTATGAATGTAATTCCAAAATTACATATTTAACCTCATTCTTTCTCTCTTCGGCTTTACTTATGCATCACCAATTGACTATTGGATCTTTCTAACTAGATGTCCTAGAGACATCATAAACTCATTATGTCTAAAAGTTAACTTTTTTCCTCCCTCAATCCTCTCATCTCCCAAACTTCTCTATTTCTATAAAAGGTACCATCATCTTTCAAATATATCTCAGGTTTATAACCTCAGCACTATCCTAAATTCCTTATTCTCCTTCACCTCACATAATGAATAAGCTGCCAGATTTTGTCCTTTACAACAAGCTACCTTCACAAATCTTTCCCATTTGATCCCTTTTCTCAACTCACTAAGCCCCTCAATTCAGCCCCTCATCACCTCTTGCATAGATGATTGCAATACCCTCCTAATTGGTTTCCCAGCTTTGAATCTTTTACCACAGAAATCCATTCAAATTCTAGTGCTAATGTAATATTTACAGCACTCACAATCATGATAAATATACTGACTGTGACTATAAATATTCCCGCATGGTACTCAATCATGATATATAGCAGAGTCTCCATATAAAAGACAGAAGCAAAACATTTATTCACACTCCAGAAATCCAAATCCCAAAATGAGTAAGCTGATTTCATCATAATAGCAAAGAAGTTAATGCACCACAATGTAGCAGAGAGTGACAGCATCTTTTAGCCTTCCACAAACCAATATAAGATCTACTCAGAAATCTGACTAACTCCTAGCCTGAACATCCTCTCTCTCCCACCTTCTCTCTGACTCTGACTCTCAGTTTCCTGTGGCTCTGCTCCATCCTTCAGCAAAATCCTCCCACTACAGACTCCATGTAATTCTATTCATCCTATTAGGGGGCAGAGTATATTTTCAAAGCAGGGAAGGTCTTCAAACTCCCCTAGGCTTATTATGGGGGCAGGGAAGATCATCAAATTCTCATCACTATTACACCAACAAACTCCAGTGGCTTCCTACTGCTTCTAGAATAAATATAAACTTTCTGTTTAGCTTCTAAAGCTCCATACATCCTGACCCCACCCCACCTTTCCAGCTCCATTAGACATTTATTCCACCTCCTGCAATTTGCAGTCTAGACAAATTGTCTCTTTTCTTCACTTACAACACTCCCATCTCCAATCTCCATGATTTTGCACTCAGATATCCTATGTCTGGATTCATTACTTCCTTACTTCTGTTCCTTTCTTTCCTCATTTAAGATGCAACTCAGGCTCCATTCTCTGTATGAAGTCTTTTCTGATTCTCCCAAATCCAAGTGCTTCACTCCTTTCCAAAATACCCTAAATTTAACTATTTAGTGTGTATGTATATGCAGTATATATACATGTATTGATTAACTTTGTATTTGTAATATAGACATATTTATATACTATGTATATGTTGTGCACATATATGTCTGACAATCTATCTCCGTCTATCTCAGCCTATGATCATGCAGCTAAACCATGTAATATCAGAACTGAAATTTGAACTCATACCATCTGATTACCAAGCAAGTGATTTCACACTGCTTCCCTTGAATCTCTGAGAAAGGATATATATATATATATATGGATATATATATATATATATGGATATATATATACACATGTATGTGTATACACATATGTATATGTCTATATAGGGATGTATGTATATATGTGTATATATACATGTACACATATGTGTAATATATATTATACATAAGTTAGATGTGTGTGTATTTCCATCTTTGTAAGGTATAAATGTTTACCTTGCCATTAAAATTTTTTCCTTTACATTTCCATGCCTATGTTTTAGCCTCTCCAGACCTTAGGATTTGAAGTCTTAATGGGGCACTGTCTCTCAGTTATAGAACCTTACATAGTTTATCTCATTTTATCTTCACAATGACTCTTTGCCTTATCCTATTTTTATGAAGGAATATACTAAGACTAAGTAAGAAAACCTTAAAAGAGGGGGAAAAATGACCCTCAGTTTTATGAGGCCCTGTGGTGATAGTATTATAGTGATAGAAGATGAGGCAAGTGGAAGATAAATGAATCATATAGCTTTTAAATTGTCAATATTAATTTAGCTTTTGGTATTGTGAAGTAATAAATCCTTGTCCAATGACTTATACTGAGACTACTGAACCCATGTCAATAGTGATATGTATACTCTAAATGAAAGTAGAAAACTTATTAATGTACATCTAAATGGAAGGATGGTTCCCAGATTTTCCTTGCAGAGACAATGAAATGAAATTGAAGAGCTGGTTCCCTCATGTCTCTAACAATGATAGAAACATTCCATTGGTCGCTTGGATAACATGCCTTTCAGTGATCAGGATAAGCAAAAGCAAAAAAGGCTACCATGAAGAACTTTAAATACCAAAAAGAAGCCTTTATATCTTATCCTGTTAGTAATAGGGAGCCACTGGAGTTTATTGAGAAAGGTAGTGTGTGACATGTCAGACCTATGTTTTAGGAAACTTTTTTGGTAGTTGTCAAGGATGTATTGGAGTTGGAATAAGATTTGAGGCAGGAAGATCAATTAGAAGGCCAAGTAATATAGGAAATTGGAAGAAGAGAAGATCTCATTTTCATTTGGAGGAGGTATCATGTAGAAGGTGTCACTTGAGTTGGCCCTAGAAGGGAGGGACTTTAGTAGCTGGAAATGGTTCTAATGAATCTGTGAAAGAAAAAAAATAGCAGTCTATGATTGCATAGTATAATAAGTTTACTGCAAATGGTAATATTAAGACTAACATTTATATCATGCTGTACAATTTGTGAGGTGCCTTTACTTGCCTTACATCATCAGTACGGAAATTTGATTCAGTGTGCACAAAGTAGTTTAGTTTCAACCCTCGTCTTTGGATGTGCTGAGAAATCCAGATTGCTCTCTGAGGCTGCAGCTGTGGCTTTAGCTGCTGTCAGTGGATGCTTTCCACACTCTTCCTTCCCTACAGGGCCACCGTCTGCTCTTGCTCGTCAGGGCCAGAGCTGCTGCCCAGACTCTGCCTCAGGAAGCGAGGGTCTTCCCAGAGCCAGGAATATCCCTGAGGTGGCGTGGGGGGCAGGACGTATGAGCACAGCATCGGGAGGTTAGGGTGGCCGTCTTCTGTTTTAGGGCGGTAGCAGTCATTGCCCTCCGTGGAGGAATAGAGGGGATGCTTGTCCACTAGCAGTGATTAAATGTGCATATTGGTTTGGCAGAAAAAGAAAAGAAGTACAAAAACGCGGGGCGAATTATACGTGAAACCACCAATAATTTTCAGGTAAAGTTTGTTTTTCCTTCAAAGAGTATACTGACCTCATGCTCCAGCATTTATCCTCTGGGGCACTTATTGGTCATGGCGTTAATCAGAATTTTTAGGTCTTTCAGAGTTGTTTTTCTTTACTATAGTATTGTTTCTACATAAAGTATTTTCCTGGTTCTGTTCACTTCACTCTGTATCAGTCCATGCAAGTTTTCCCAGGCTTCTCTCAAACCATCCCTTTCATCATTCCTCATGGCACATTATTCCATTAAGTTTTTCTGCCACAGCTTATTCAGTCATTCCCTAATTGATTACCATTCCCTTAGATTGCAGTCCTTTGCTGCAACAAAAAGAGATATTTTTGTTCATATAGGCTCTTTTTTTTATTTCTTTGGGGGTGCAAGCCTAGTTGTCATGTTGTTAGGCCAATGGGTTACCATTTAGTGACCCTTAGGGCATAGGTCCAAATTGTTTTGCAGGATGGCTTGACCAATTCCATATCATTTGACTATTTATTGGAGAATGACTCAACAAATATTTATTATACTCTGCTCAGTCAGTCAGTCGGTAAGCATTTATTAAGAGCTTATTATGTACCAGGCACTGTACTAAGCTCTGGGGATACAAAGAAAAGTAAAAGACCGTCCTTATTTTCAAGGAGCTTACAGTTTAATAGGGGAGAGAATATACAAAGAACTTTCTGTAAACAAGATATGCAAAAACACTTTTTACACCAATAAAGTCAGATCTAGAGAATTGGAAAACATTGGTAGGCTGAGCTAATGTAATAAAAATGAAGATTCTACCTAAATTACTTTACTTGTTCAGTGCCAAACCAAACTGTGAAAAATTATTTTATAGAGCTAGAAAAAATAATAATGAAATTCATCTTGAAGAATAAAAGTTCAAGAATATGAAGGGAATTAAAGAAAAAAAATTTAAAGGAAGGTGGCCTTGTTGTACCAGATCTAAAACTATCTTATAAAGCAGGAATCATCAAACTATTTGGTACTGATTAAGAAATAGAGTGGTGGATCAGTGGAATAGATTAGGTTCAAAAGACACAATAGTTCATGATTATAGTAATCTACTGTTTGATAAACCCAAAGACTACAGCTTTTGCGATACAAACTCATTATTTGACAAAAACTGCCAGAGAAACTGGAAAATAGTATTGTGGAAACTAGACATAGACCAACATCTCACACTGTATACTAAGATAAGACCAAAATGGGTACATGATTTAGACATAAAGGTTGATACCATAAGTAAATTAGGAAAGCAAAGAATAGTTTACCTGTCAGATCTATGGAGAAGGGAAGAACTTATGACCAAATAAGAGATAGAGAATATTATAAAATGTAAAATGGATAATTTTAATTACATTAAATTAAAAAAAAAGTTTTTGCACAAACAAAAGAAACATAACCTAGATTAGAAGGAAAACAGAAAGATGGGAAACAATTTTTTTATAGGAAGTATTTCTGATAAAGGTGTCATTTCTCAAATATATAGAGAACTGAATCAAATTGATAAGAATACAAGTCATTGCCCAATTGATAAATGGTCAAAGGGTATGAATAGGCAGTTTTCAGATGAAGAAATTAAACTTATCTATAGGCATATGAAAAATGCTCTAAATCACTATTGATTAGAGAAATGTGAATTAAAACAAGTCTAAAGTACCACCTAACACCTATCAGATTGACTAATATGACAAAAAAGGAAAATGATAAATGTTGGAAAAAATGTGGGAAAATTGGGACACTAATGCATTGCTGGTGGAGGCATGAACTGACTCACCAATTCTGAAGAGCAATTTGGAACTATGCCCAAAGGGTAATAAAACTGTGCACATCCTTTGATTCAGCAATACCACTACTTCATCTGTATCCCAAAGAGATCATGAAAAATATTTATAGTAGCTTTTTTTTTGTATTGGCAAAGAATTTGAAACTGAAGGAATGCTCATCAGTTTGGCAATGGCTGAGCAAATGGCGGTATATGAATGTGATGTAATAGTATTGTGCTATAAGAAATGATGAGCAGGTAGATTTCAGAAAAACTTAGAAAGATTTACATGAACTGATGCTGAGTGAAGTGAGCAGGACCAGGAGAATATTGTACACAGTAGCAGCAACATTGTGAGATGATCAGCTATGATTGACTTAACTCTGCTCAGCAATACAATAATCTAAAACAATTCCAAAAGACTTATGAGGGAAAATGAAATCCATATCCAGAAAAAGAACTATGGAGTCTGAATGCAGATCACAGCATACTATTTTCACTTAAAAAATTGTGCCTTTTCCCTTTTGTTCTGTTTCTTCTTTCAAAACATGACTAATGAGTATATATGTTCATATGATTGCAAATATATAATTTATATCAGATGGCCCTCTTATGGAGGGGGGATGGGAGAGAAGGAGAAAAAAATTTGAAACTCAAAATCTTATAAAAAATTAATGTTGAAAGATATGTATACAAGACATATTAGAGGTAATCAATAGAGAGAAGGCAACAGAATTAAGGGAGATTGGGAAAGTTTTTTTCTGCAGAAGGTAGCATTTTTGCTGAGACTTGAAGGAAGACAGGCACTGAGCTAAGCACTGGGGCCACAAAGGCAAAAGTGAAATAATTCCTGCCCTCAAGGAGTTAGCATTTGAAATGGCAAGATGATGCATGAATATATAAGAATAAACAGGATATATAATGTGACCAATCTGTAGTCCCTAGAGTTTTCAGTGAAATTTCACTCACCTCCACTGTCACTGATACTTATAAACAGTAAAATATGCAAAAGACATTTAATGAATGTGCTGTTGTCATATCTGGAATATCTTCTTTTAGCCTTTCTGCTTGTGCCTTGCTGCCCTAAGTGGTACGACATATTTCTTTATAATTCTTGACAGGTGAACTCCAGTACCTTATCCATACTCCCTATTCAAGAAATATTTAATTAATTAATTTTTATTTTCATTAGCAAAATGTCATACTTCTTTTAGTTTCTTTTTTCACAAGATAGTCACAACTTAGGATATGCACCTGTCAATACTCTTATAGCTATAAGATCTTAATCTTTGAAATTTCCATTTGCTTTTTTTAAAATTAATTAATTTCCTTGTTTACATCATTCATTTCCATGAGATTTTGAGTTACAAATTTTCTCCCCATCTTTCCCCCACCCACCATCCCAAAATAGCCCTATCCCGCTGTATAACTCCTCCCTCAATCTTCTCTCTCCTATGTCCTCCCCCATCGCCTCTCTGACTTTCTCGTAGGGCAAGATGGATCTCCCTACCCCAGTGCCTGTAAATCTTAATTCCCAGTTGCATGTAGTTAATAATAATAATATTTTTTTTTAACATTTCATTATAGAACTTTAAATTCTGGATACTTTCCCTTCCTCCCTTGTCACCCACTGGAAAGACAAGCAATTCAATATAGGCTATACATGTGTAGTTACACAGAACATCTCCACAATGGACATATTGTGAGAGATTGATTATATGTCCCTCCTTCCTATGCAGCCCCCCCCCCCCCGTTCTATTCTCTACCCTGTCCCTGTTCCATTACAGAAGTATATGCTTCCAGCAACCCTCCCTTCCACCCTGCCCTAACCTCCATTATCCCACCTCTCATCCCTATCCCCCTATTCTTTTGTGTGGCAAGATACCCAGTTTAGAATTTGTCATTCCTTCCCCAAGCCAAATTAAATGCGAGTAAGGTTGACCCTTACCCTTTTGCCTTCCTGTTCTTCCCCTCTATTGTAACAGTTATCCCTTGCCTCTTCTATATGAGATAATTAGCCCCATTCTGTCTCTCCCTGTCTCCTCTCAATCTATTCCTCTCCCACCTCACAATTTCACCTTTTAAAGTATCATCCCTTCCTATTCAATTGATCCTGTGCCTTCTATGTACACATATATACCCATACTCAGATATATATTCATA
>JAQQSU010008395.1:0-12966 GCA_028627135.1 Pseudochirops cupreus | reverse complement strand
TGCCCTTCCAAGCCACTCTCCTCACGATTACCCAAAATTCATAAAAGGTTTTACTCACTGTGACAAGGCCTTCTTCAAACTGTCCTGCCTTCATGGCATAGAATACAGGATTTCCCTGGCTCTCACACCCCCACAAAAACCTATCTTCTTTTTTACAATATTTTTCTGATGACATCCTTTACTCTTGTCCTTTTTAATTTCGTGTTTGTGATGTAGTACAGTCTACTCAATTCCACTACAAATCTTTTAATTTCCCTTAGCTTCATCTTCAATACTTCAATTCTTCATAGCAGTTTCAATATCTCACAGACACACATCAACAAGAGAAGAAAGGGCCTTTATTTCAGGAATCTGTTTAGAGTTATTAAAACATCAAAATTTTTCAATTTCCCAAAAGCAATCCAAACTTCTCCTGTTTAACTGTCATCCTAACTTATTTCTTATTTAAGTGTCTGAATTGCAAACACACATACACAAGCTATACAAGTTATCTATTCAATAGCATAGCAATCAATATTCACCTACTTGATTTTTTTTTTCTATATGGATACCTGAGTAATAATTTAAACATGATCCTGTATTTCACTTAGGGCACTGAAATATTTCTGGGATTAATAAAAAATGAGGGGGGAAATGGCATGCAATTAAGACAAGTACAACTTGATCATTTTTAAAGAGTTGCTGATTAGAAAAATGAGAAAGAAAAGGAAAGACATCAATGGGTTTTGCAAAAAAGGGACCAAAAATGCCTTAGTAAAACAGTTCACCCATGTGCTAAACTGAGAGGGATGTCAACTAAGGACAATGTCAGGTTAGAGTATAAACTCACTTCTTGGAAGCATGATGCTTTATAATAGAGAGAAGCAGCAGAAGGATAAAAGTCAAGAATGCTCAGTTGGGTTTCTTGCAAAGCTAAGTCATTCCAAGGTCATTTAAGGATTAAATCTGGAAGACAACCAGGCCTACAGTTATAGATTTATCATGCAAAATTACCAACAAGGAATCGGAATCAAAAATGTGAGAACTGAAAGGCACCTTGTTTTTTAATACTTGGTCCATACCTCATTTTACAGATAAGGAAAATGAAGCTCAGAGGAGGGACATGTACACTTTGAAAATCCTGGGAGTACATAAGAAAATCTATCTACTATAATATAATAATGGTATTTTTTCAAAAGAAAGCTATCCTTGAAGGCAAGATCTGTTTTTCTTGTTTGTCTTTATGTGTCCTATATATAGTAGACCCCTTAATTAATGGCTACTGGACTGGGAGCTGTTTTTTTTTTTTAAAGTTACAAAGGAGCTGGCTATTCCTTAAGGAAAAACTAGAACAACGGTTCCTAACCTTTTTTGTATCCCCTGCACTCCTACCACCCCCGCGCAGGCAGTATTGTGAAGCCTATGAACATTTTCTCAGAATGTTTTTAGATACATAAAATAAAATACTAAAAAGGAAACCAACTGTATTGAAATAAAGACGTACTCTTTTTCTCTCCTACATTTCCACCCATGTAAATCTATTCCCAGATCCCTTTTGGGAGTCTGTAGATCGCAGGGTTAAGAACTCTTGGCCTATAATAAGATTTTATAAAATGTTGGCTAAGAAAAAGACTAATTGTCTACACATAACAATTTGTTCCTCTAATTATAAGCAATGCTATTATCTGTCTGTGAAAAAAAATCAATTTTATAAGGCATATTAAAGTTGAAGGGATAAAGACCAATAGGTACCTTTCGCAGTTTCCTCTGATAAACCTCAAATGATTACATCTAATTTTTTTTTATTTGAACTTGAATAATTTTGAACACAGGATTGTCTGTAGGGGTTCATAACTGAAAATAAAAATTATTGAATAGTAGTATGATTTTAAAATGAATGCTTTTCACAGAAAAAGTTTTTTAAAAGTTTATTCTTGGTTCCAGAGGAAAATGGCACAGTAGATGTTCAGTTTAAAACATCACCTCCAGGGGCAGTTAGGTGGCGCAGTGAATAAAGCATCGGCCCTGGAGTCAGGAAGAGCTCAGTTCAAACCCAGCCTCAGACACTTAACACTTACTAGCTGTGTGACCTTGGGCAAGTCATTTAACTCCAAAATGCCCCGCTTTCCCCCCTCCAAAAAGACCAAAAAAAAAAGTCACCTAGGACACAACATCACAACTTACCTACTTCTGTTTCCTTCATATAACCATAGTACAACGTGTATGCAGTCAATAAAAACCTGTCTTATCTTAGTTTCACACATAACTATTTCACTCAAGACTATGCATCTGTCAAAACAATTCTTCAATGAAAGAAAATAAGATTTAAAATCACAGCAGTGACCTGAAATGTGAACAGCTCTTGAACAGGTGAATTTTAAAAAAGTAATTTTTAGTTGTCTGCAATCCTTCTCTGTTCTTCCAATTTATTGCCAAGCCACTAAGCTAAATTGTATGACCTATTTATGAATGAAGACATTTAAGTGGTGTATCCATTGCAAGATTTACATTAATATAATATTTGAGAGGATCCACAGGTGTGGAACCTGTGGTCTCAGAGTCACATGTGGCCTTCTAGGTCTTCAAGTGCAGCCCTTTAATGGAGTTCGAGTTTTACAGAACAAAGGTGTTTTATTAAGGGGATTTGTTCTGTGAAGTTTGGATCTGGTCAAAGGGCCACACTGAAGGATTTAGAGGACAAAATGTAGCCTGGGGGCTGCAGGTCCCTCACCCCTGGACATAAAATAATATTTTTTATTTGCATTAAAAGTGTCTTGTATTTAACTATTTTTGAATGAAAGAGCTTGATTACAAAGGTTTACATTTCTCAAGAACTTAAGATCACCTGTAACACACCACTTTCACTTCTCAACCAAATTTTTATAACAATGTTAAAAAAAAGTAAAATTGGTAAAGGGCAGCTAGGTGGTAAGCAAATAAGAGCGCTGGGCCTGGAGTCACACAGACTCACCTTCCTGAATTCAAATCTGGCCTCAAACACTTACTAGCTGTGTGACAATGGGTAAATCACTTAAGTCTTTGCCTCAGTTTCCACATCTGTAAAATGAGCTGGAGAAGGAAACAACACACCACTCCAGTGGCTTTGCTAAGAAAACCCCAAAATGGGATTTATGAAGAGTTGGACATGACTGAAAATGAATGAACAACAAAACTGGCAGAAATAAACAAACAAATAAAAAGGTAGCATAACTAAGAGAAGTGCACCTCACCTTACATGCACGTATGACTGAAAAGAGATGGTAATACAGCTTTTGTAAATACAAGTATTTTAGTATTTTCATTAGCTTCAAAAATATTTCATTCTTGATTAATCTTCAATTAGGCTACAAAATTGTGCACACCCTTTGACCCCGCAGTACTGCTCCCTAGGTCTATTTCCCAAAGATATCATAAAAATCGGAAAAGGTCCCACATGGACAAAAATATTACAGCAACTCTTTTTGTGGTGGCAAAGAACTGGAAATTCAGGGAACGTCCGTCAACTGGGGAATGGCTGAACAAGTTGTAGTATAATATGACTTTAGAAAAACTTGGAAAAATTTATATAAACTGACACAGAGTGAAATTAGCAGAACCAGAAGAACACTGTTCACAGTAACAGCCACATTGTGCTATGACTGCCCTTGACAGACTTAGACCGTCTCAGCAATGCAAGGATCTGAGACAACTCTAAAAGACTAAAGATGGAAAAAGAACTCTGGAGTCCGAATGTAGATGGAAGCATACTATTTGTTCTCCTTTTCTTTTGTTGTTTTGTTTTCTTTCTTCTTCCTCATGGTTCCTCCCATTAGTTCTAATTCTTCTTTTAATCATGACTAATGTGAAAATATATTTAATAGGAAAGTATACGTAGAGTCTATATCAGACTGCATGTTGTCTTGGGAAGGGGGGGAGGAGAAAAAAAGAGGGAGAAAATTCAAAACTCAAAATCTTATGGAAGTGAATATTAAAAACTAAAAATAAATTATTTTAAATTTAATAAATCATTTTAAGTAAATTATTTACTTTTTATGGCAGAAAAAGCATAAAAAGCTTGAGCCCATTACGGAATTGCAAAATAAAACATGGAATTTTAATGTTAAAAAAAATCACTTATTTGCAATGATGTCTACTGGAATTCCCAGAAGAAATGAAATAAGTTTTTAAGTGATCTTAAAATAAAATGGTAACTGTAGAGGAAGGCATGGGATATACAAAGAGTGGTAGAGAAAAAACTGGAAGGAGAATAAATAGCTTTAGTATAACAGTTGTACAACCTTCCTCAAATAACAGATTCCTTGAAATTTAAAATATGATAAAGAGAGAATGATGACTCCATGAGACAGGAAATTTTAGAAACTGAATCAATTTTGCGGGCAGTGTTATAATAAAACTGTTCATCTGTTATATCTTACACTCTACTATATAACCAGCCCACCGTCCTTTTTCATTGATACATGTCCCTGAAAACGGTTTGGGTGTTTTTGTTGTTGTTGCTGTTACTTCTTACACAGCATTCAACACCAGCCAAGTTTTATGGCTTATAAATGCCCATTGCTTACCTTCGTTATCCTTTGTATTATTTGCGATTTTTGTTCTTTGAAATGCATGAGGTTTCATGAATCACTGGTATCTATTATCACTGGGAGAATCCTAATATGAAAGATAGACGGGTGCACTAGAATCATTGAAAGCCCTGAATGCAACCAATCTTCTCTCCAAGTCACTATGTGCAGTGTCTGTCCCAAGATACATACACTAAAGATCCAGCCATTCGACTGGTATAATTTTAGCAACATAGATTTTTCATTTACTTGTTTCTTCCTATGTGGAATAACAAACAAATCTCTTCTGTAGAGACAGAAACCTCATTAAAACAACCCTGTCTTATTTGAAGGCACAATGTCATCAGCCAGAATCTGGAAGACTTTACTATCTGTAGAGAATACTTCTTCCATTTGGACTCTTTGCAGAGCATTCTCCAAGAATTTGAAAAAATTGTGCCAAGCATATGCTCATTTTCAAATGATTACACAGACATATGAAGGAAAACTATAAATATCATAAGCTTATAAACAGTAAAAAAGAGAGAAAGGAAAAATAACATTTTAGGATCAGTTAATGGATATGAACATTCTGCAATAAAGAAGGAAAATTATGTGTGGAAGTGACTTTGTTCAGTTCAACTAATGTTAAATGACTACTATTAAAATCACAACTGAATGCTGCAAAATCATGATTATGCTTGGCACCAAAGAGAGGACCACAAACGATAAATGGTTAAAGAATATAAAGAGCTAATATTCTAGAGAAGATCTAAGGTATCAATAGCCATATATAAAAAAATACTCCAAATCATTAATGAGAAAAAATGCAAATTAAAGTAACTCAGGGCTCCTAATCATACTGTTCAGATTGATAAGCTGACAAAAAAGAAAAGCAGCAAATGTTAAGAGGGGCCATGGGAAAAAAAGGCACATTAATAGAGTGTTGACAAAGCTGTGAATCTGTCTAGAAATTCCAGAAAACAATTTCGAAGTACTACTGTGCCTTCCCTTTGACTTAGCAATACCATAACTAAGCATATATTCCAAAGAATTTTTTTTTCGAAATTTTATTTTAGACTCAAATGTCAGAACACAAATAGAGAATAGAAAAAAGAGACAAAAACATATCATAAAATTAAATATTGGAACTTAAATACAAAGTTAGAAAGAACAAAAAGTATGTCATGTGCATAGCAGAGCGTAAGAGAGGATTCAAAGTATGCAACAATAAATTTTCATTTCAAGAAAGCCCATATGATAAATAATACTCGTTGTGTTGAAAATTGTCCATCGTTTCTTTTCTCTAAGTTTTCTTTTGTTCTCTGGTATGTACACTTTTTAACTTTGTTCTTTTTTCCTCCTCTCCCCAATTTCCCCCCTCCCCCCAAGGTCACATATCTAGTTTCTCTATAGCTATAAATATATACATACACAAATACATATATAAATACATATATACACATATTTTACCAAACCTATTCTACTCCTGATCTTTATTTTTATGTACGTACATATTATCTCGTTTCCTATCTCTTCTTCCTCCTCTACTTTACTTTTACCCACTACCTTGGCTTTCTATGACTTGCCTACCCCCTTCTAAAGATCCCTCCCCTATCCTCCCATTCCCATAAATCTGAGGACCCTTTCATGCCCCTATTTACCTATTCACTCATCCTCCTCTCTAAAAATTCTTCCCTTGCCCTCTCCCCCCCTCCCTATGTCCCTACTGTTTTATTTCTTCTGAATTTAGAAGACTTTTATACTTTTTAAATATGTATGTATTATTAGTAGGTAACCAGAACTACTAGCCCTCCTCTCTTAACTAATTCCTTTGTATCAATTCTTCCTCTTGCACCTCATTTGTATATAACAATTTTTCTTTTAAGCTATTCCTAAATGGTTTTACTTTTTAAATTCATATCATACTCAGGTTTCCCCCAGTCATTCTTATGAACTACCCAATTATTAATAAGAATCTTAGACATACATTTTACATATATAAAAATTAACAGTCTGTCCTTATGGATTCCTTATAATCAGTCTTTGTTATGTACCTTATATTTATATTGGTTCTTATATGTCGAATCGTCTATTAAATTCAGGATTTTCTTTTAACAAAGTCATGAAAGTCTGAGAGTTTATCAAATGTTCATTTTATTTCATTCAAAATAATATTTAACTTTTCAGAGTATGATATTTTTGGCCAGAGCTCCAGTTCTTTTGCTCTTCCACATGTTGTGTTCCAAGACCTGCAGTCCTTTAATGTTTCTGCTGCTAGGTCTTGTTTAATTCTAGTTGTGGTGCCATCATATTTAAATTGTTTTAATCTTGATGCTTTTAATAATTTTTCCTCCAGCTGGAGATTTCAGGATTTGACTTTGATATTCCTATGAGTTTTCTTTATAGGATCTCTTTTAAGTGGTGATAGATAAGATTTTTTTCTATCCCCCCCTTGCTCTAATGCTTCAGGACAATTTTCTTTAATTATTTCTTGTATTATTATATCAAAATTTTTTTGATTGTAGCTTTCAGCTAGTTCAATTATTTTGATATTTTCTCTTCTTCATCTATTCTCCAAATCTGTTGTTTTTCTTATACAATATTTCACTTTTTCTTCTATTTTTTCATTATTTGTATTTTGTTTAATCATTTCTTGATCTCTTATAATTTCACTGGCTTCACTTTGCCCAATTCTAATTTTCAAGGTTATCATTTTCTTCCTTAAGATTCTGAATATCTCCTTTTCTAACTGGATGACTTGTTTTTCTTGAATTATTCTTATTCTTTGTAAAATTTTTATTCTTATTTTATTTTATTATATTTTTAAAAGATTCATATACACAAAAATATTTATGACAGTTTTCTGTAGTGGAAAGGAACTGGAAACTAAGGCAGTGTCCTTAAGTTGGGAGATGGCTGAACAAATGATGATATACGGATGTGATAGAGGATTACTGTGACTTAAGAAATGACAAAAGGAAAAGATCCAAAGAAACTTGGAATGACTTGTTTAAATAACTCTGATCAATGGTAATAACCAACAAGAATTAAAGAAGATCCACAGTGATGCATCTTGACAGTGGGGTGAAATTCAGGGTGCATAATAATTGTTTCGTCTTGACAAATGTGAGAATTTGATTTCCTAAACTACTTTTTTACAAAGATTTTATCTTTTTTTTTTCTTTTTAACGAAAAAGGATGGAATAAATCATGGCTGCTGGAGAAAGAGGGAAAACTGGCACTGATGAATGATAAATAGAATAGGGGCTTATACAAATGTCAGTGAAAAAAAGCAACATACACAAAATGCTAATTATTAGAAGACTGTTTCATTTTCTGAAGTTGAATTGTAGTCAAAGGCAATCAAAGGCATATGAGGGTATTAACAGTAAGGCAAAATTATTAACTAGCAAGCAAGGATTTAATGATTAACTAGAATAAAAAATAGAACTGATGCATTTAGTAAAAACTCCATGTAGGAAAACTGTATGTAGTAGTAAAAGCAATGACATTCAATTGCTATACTGAAAATTAGAGAAACAAGTTATGAAATGTGCCCCTTGAGCTACTTAATCTTTATAATAATCCCAAGTTACAGACGAGATGCATTCTTTTTTTTTTCTTTTTATTTCAGATGGGGGAAGGGAGGGCAATTTGGGTAAAATGACTTGCCCAAGATCACACAGCTAGTTTTGGGTTTATTTGTGTGTGTGTGTTAAGTGTCTGAGGCCGTATTTGAACTCAGGTCCTCCTGACTCCAGGGCTGGTGCTCTATTCACTGCACCACTTAGCCATCCCTAATAAGCTGCATTCCTTCATCAATAACCTGAACATTTTCAATATCCGTGAAGAAGTAACTAGGAGCTATTAAATTCTATTTTTTCAAGCAGCAAATGCACTGAAGATGAACATCTAAAAAAAGAGTGACCAGGATAGGTGCTTCAAATTACATGAAGTCTTATATGAAGGAAACAGGTGTTAAACTTGGAGGAGACATAGGAAGGGCTTAACAGGAGTCTTCAACCGTGAAGAAGAATTTTATTTGTTTTGCATGGCCCCAGAAGTAAAAGAAAAAGAAAAAAAAAGTTTAAATGTGGCATATTTAGCCTTAATATAAGGAAATTTGTCTTTATACATATCACTGGAATTTTTAAAAAAGTAAAATAGTACTGGGCCAAATCACAACTACAGACCTCCTGCCATTGAACAATCAGTAACAAATTGTTTGAGACCAGACATTCAACCATTTCTGAACCCATCTAACAATATTATCATCTCCACAAGACTACTGTGTGACACTTTTGGTTAAAATTTCAGTAAACAGTATTACAGTATTGCACTTATCTACCAGTTTAGTAATCTTGACCCACTCCCCCTCCAAAAGAAAATAAGGATGTCTTAAATTATCTGTTCTTGATGAAACTATCAAGATTACCTCTCTGTAATTAATTTCCCTTTTTAGAGGTTTACTATCTCTAATAATAAACATATGAAATTATAACAAAATCTTATGTGAACTTGTTTCATGTGCATGATTATTTTTATCCCTGAAATTCAATTTAATTATGTTAAGATAGCATCATAACGTAGAGTTTCACAGAATCACAAAATATCAGATTTAGAAATGACCCAAGTGACTAAGGTGGAAGTATGTTTAATATGATTGTACACTAATAACCTTTATCAGATTGCTTGCAGTCTTGGGGAGGAGGGGAAAAAATTGGACCTCAAAATCTTATAAAAGCAAATGCTGACAACTATCTTTATATATTTAATTGGAAAAACTAAAATACTATTAAGCATGAGGGTGGAGGGGCAGAGAAGTGAAAAAGAACTCTTTATACCACTGGAGAAAAATTGTTTTATCTAGCCTTTTGTTTGATGACCTGTAGTAAGAGGGCACGTACTGAGTCAGCCCCTTCTATTTTTGGATAGTTCTTATTATTAGAAGGATTTTCCCATATACTGAGTTGAAATCTGTCACTTTTTAACTTCTTTTCTTCTAGGGCCAAGCAGAACAAGTTTAATCTATTAAAGAACTTTTACAGGAATCAAAGACACACTCATTGTTCTAGTCCACATCCACAGATTTTGTTCTCTAACTCATTTTTTTTTTTTGGACATGGGTTGCCGGAGGAGGGAATAAGGATAACTGTCCTTCAATATTGTAGTATCTCTCCCATTTTCCAAGGTCTTTCAAATATTACTGACACGGGTTATAGTAATCACATCTGCCAATTTCTTCAATACTTATGAATTTAGTTTATCTGGGCCAGGTGACCTCAATTCAAAGGCAACTAGATGCTGCCTTAGTATTTCCTTACTTATCCTGGTATCAATTCCCTAGTCATTTTTTTTGTCATTTCCAGTACAAAGGCTATTATCCTTCAAGAGGAGAAACAAAATAAGCTAAATAGCTGTCTTATCTGTCAAATATAATCATCCCATCCACCTCAAGAAAAGGTCTTATTTCTTTTTTTAATCCTTTTTACTGCAATATAGATTAAATTTTTTTTAAACTGAATATACCTTCCGAATATATGGCACTACCTCATTCTCCTTTTTATCCTGTTTCTTTTTTTTTTAATTGGAAAAAAAATTTAGTAAGGGCTTATTATATTCGAGGAACTGTCATATGCTGGAGATACAAATACGAACAAACAATGAAGTCCTTGCTCTCAAGAAGATTTCTGTTGTTGTTCAATCACTTTCAATGTTCTACTCATCCTGATTCCACTTTGGGTTTTCTTGGCAAAGATACTGGCGTGGTTTGCCATTTTCTTCTCTACCTGATTTTACAGCTAAGGAAACTGAGGTAAACAGGGCTAACTGACTTTGCCCAGGGACACAGATAGGAAATGTCCGAGGCCAGATCTGAACTCAGAAAGATGAGTTTCCCTAACTCCAGGATTGGCCTTTCTATTCATTGCACCACATATTTGCCCTTTTTAAAAATAATATCCTGTACAGAAACCATAGGCATATTCTAAGCCATGTGTTTCATCCCACCAAGTCAGAGCTATAACTGAGATCAAATCTGCCTCCTTTTATGATACCTAGTTCCTTATTGACTGCAGGAAGACTTTGAGCTTTTGGATATAAGTGTTTAAATTCAGAGATTTTACTAACTGGCACCTAAGATTTTTAGACTCCTATGAACTTAACAGTGGTCTCAACTGCTGTTCTTTTCATTGCAGCTATTCACTATGGTATTTAGCTTGAAATAGGTGGTCTTCTTCCCATCATTTTTAGTTTAAAATCCTTTTTGTTCTGATTAACTTGAATATATTACTGTAGAAAATTCCGTAAAAGAAAAACTGCTAATTTTTGCAAAGAGAAAAGATAAAGACGTAAACTTTATGTAACTATAAAGAACTTATCTGAACTCTCACTATAGTTAAATAGTTCCCAAGTGTATAGTCAACTATTAAATTGTAAAAAACTCAATGGGTCATGGTAATCCCATGCCAAAAGTAAACTTCAATTAAAGTAATGATTCCATTCAAAAATAGGGAGGGGCATGCAGTTAAGTGGACTTCTGCTTTCCATCAAACTATTCTTCAATGAGTTTCTACTATTTACCCAATTACTACTTATAACTTTTTATAATAATTTATTTAAGACCTATTATTACATGCAAGGAACTGTACTGGATAACAACATGCTTAAGAGGTCTTTTTAAATGGAAGTGTGGGAAAATAAAAATATAATTAAGAGTCCTCTCTCAAAGTTGGAAATGTATTTGGAAATCATAGAATTTAAAGCTGGAAAGAATCTGTAAGGTTATCTAGTCCGCTATCATTTAATTATCTAGATGAGAAATTTGAGACCCAAGAACATTAACTGGCTTGCCTAAAGTTACTTAAGCAGTAGAGCCTCCAAATTCAGGACTATTTTTGACTCACCAAAGTGAGAAATAAAGTATATATGTATACACCAAGGGCCAGCTAGGTGGTGTAGTGGATCTCTACAGTGCCAGGCCTGGAGTCATAGAATCATCTTCTGAGTTCAAATCAGGTCTAGACTCTTGCTAGTTGTGTGACTCTGGGCAAATCATTTAACACTGTTTGCCCCAGTTTCTACTTCTGGAAAATGACCTGGAAAAATAAACAGCAAACTACTCCAGTCTCTTTGCCAAGAAAACCCCCATATAAGGTCACAAAGAGTCAGACACCACTGGAAAAAAAAAGTGACTGAATACACACATAGAGACAAGATACAACATGAAATGACAATCTAGAATGTATATAGAAACAGAAAAGGCTTTTATGAGAACCCAGGGATGAGTATCACTCCTAACCAATGAGGAGAGATACACACATGAGGAGCATAAAGTATGTACTTCTAAACTTTCACTGAAATCTGAGAAATGTATCCTTATATATTAGGATTGAAAAATCTTGAAATCAAAGGAGCCCTCCCGTGCTATATCCAATAAACCAGAAACACACCTATTTCTTCAAGACTTGATTTCACATACATGAATATCCATTTATTTTCTTATCTTATGGAACCATCCCCCAAATCAGGCTCTTTCATTGTTTGTTTTAAGGCATCTAACCACATTTCAAAACTTGAAACATTACTGTCATTACCAAAAACTCAAAAAGCACCACTTTAGGTAAGCAAAAAATAAAAATTTCATGTTTAAATTAAAATTTAATTAACCTCCTGCTAATAATAGTGTTAGCTCCATATCTTACACTAACCCGATATGCTATTTCCATTGGGAGATAAATCAAACCTTCAATGCCATCTTTCATCTGTGCCATTATTAAGTATCCTTTCAAGAGGATCAAGCCAACACAGTACAAGGCCAACTTCTGGTATACCAAAGTAATTTTCAAATTGTCTAATTATTCTTTCATCCTGGATATATAACCAGTCCACTCCCTTTTCCGGGTTATTTTTTTTTATTTTAATAGTAATAGTAATTAGTAATTAGTATAGTGTCATTAGCATTTGGCATTACTATTACTATTTGCTAATGAGCAAATAGTAACAGTATCATTAGTAATAGTAATTTAATAGTATTTAGTAATATTTTATTTTTTTCAGTCATGTAAAGATAGCTTTGCAACATTCATTTTTTTATAAGATTTTTGATTTCAAGAGCTTTCCCTTCTGGAAGCAGAGCCCCACAGAGATTTTAAAAAAAAATCACAGACTGACCAACCATGAGTAAGAATAAGCATAAGAAGCAAAGTAAGAACAGCAACCAAACCCTAGATTCCTTCTTTGGGGAAAAGAAAGATCATGGCAGAGAGAGGGAGGAGGAGAGTGCAGCCAGAGCTCCCCCACCAGGGGCTTCCAATAAACATGAAGATTGCCTTAAAGCTAGAGATGAGCTGAAGAAGAATTCTGAAAACCAAATAAGAGAAGTGGAAGAAAAATTGGGAAGAGAAATAAGAATGTTGCAAGAAAACCATGAAAAGAGAGT
>JAQQSU010008394.1:0-12967 GCA_028627135.1 Pseudochirops cupreus | reverse complement strand
GACAGAGAGACAGAGACAGAGAGAGAGAGAGAGAGAGAGAGAGAGAGAGATTTATAGGGTCTACATCTTGTCTATTATACTATATGTTGTAGTTTGAGCAACAGGCATTCTTCAGCCATATTTTTCCCTGCACGGTTTGTTAGGCAAATATTTAGAATAATTATGGATGCCATTTGGGAAGCTCCATAATGTTTAAGCCATATACACTTAGCACAAAGTCTCATGCAAACAGATTGCCTTAGATTTAATTAAATGTTATTAGATAAAGCATCAATTAATTTCTTGCTGTATGTAAGGCATTATCCTGAATGTTGGGCACACAAATGTAAACCAAAGCCAAGACAGTTCCGACCCAGAAGCAGCTTACTTTCTAATGGAGAAAGACAGTGTTTAAATGGAACTGAAAAGGGTGAAACCATTGAAAGTGTTAGGAAAGTAAAGAGAAAAGCTACTTTAGAAATAAGTATAGCTTGACTGTCAAGGGTGGAACAAGGTTAGAAGTGAGCAGAATTTAAGAAAATAAGTGAGAGTTAGGAAGCGGAGAGTACTTCCATTCACATGCCATGTCTTTATTTTTTTCCTGCCTCACTTTTATTATTTCTTCTAGCTTTTCTTTAATTTTTATCTCTCTGATATGTTAGTGGTGTTAATGTACAAAGATAAACAATCTAATTAATCAATAAGTTATTTCACATATATAAAATATAATTAATTGCATTTATTGTTTTTATTATTTAGTGCTCACCATGTGCAATACTTTCTGCTTCTTTACTCAAAATATTCATGATTTATAAACATGAAGTTTAATTCTTTATAGAACATGTTATCTAAATTTTCTGGAGAGTAGGGGTGGCATTCTTACCTCTACCTAGAAGTCACTGAGTACAGAAGTATATGATAACTTAATTTAGAATATCTTTATTTTGGGTCTTTGTATCATATCTCTCTCTACCTCCACAACCTCTGCAAAATATATATTGTCATGAAAGCTTTGTTTATTTTTACATTAGCCTTTTGAAAATACTTAACATGAGCCTTATAATATGAGATAGACAAATACCCCCAGGAAATTAAGTTTCTTGTTGCTTTGTCTTGGGTTCTCAAAATGGCTGACAATTCCTTCATTTAATCCCTCAATTGTGAGCCATCATGCAACTCAGCTGAAACTTTCTTTTGTCATCTTTAATTTTCACTACAACCCTGCAATGTAAATATTACAGTTATAATTAAACCATTTTAAATACGAGAAAACCAAGTCTGAAAGATTTTAAGGGATTTGTCCAAGGTCAGACAATGTATAAGTGTCATATGGGGAATTTGATCTCAGGTCTTTTTACTTCAATTCAAACTCTCTATAATACCATGTTTGCTCCTAAAGTCAGGGTGGAAGTAGATTTTATTAACCTTGATTACCAGATAAAGGAGTTTGAACTTTTCCTGTTGGTAATAGAAAACTACTGAGAATATGTGTAATGATAATTATAATTAATAATAATATAAATTATTATATGGTATTAAAATATATTAATGATGGTGATGCCAATACTATAAAGACTAGTGTAAAATGAAGTGGAATTAGAGGGAAGAGAAAAATATCTGAAAGGAAGGCTTTTACAACATACTCTGGTGGTAATACGGGTTTGTATTATTTTGATATAAATAGGATTGGAGGGCACAGGATGAATGGAAGAACTGTTGTTAAATGCTTATCAACCAATCAATTAAAAAAAAAAAACCTACTATTCTCTGGTTGTTTTACTGGTGCTAGGGACACAGATTAAAAAAGGGAAGCAATGCCCTACTTCAAGAAGCTTACATTCTCTCTGAGGAGATGACACCTGCAAATAGAGGTATACATGCAAAATAGGAACAAGGTGATTCTGAATGGAAGGTTACTAGTATTTGAGGAAATCAAGAAACACTTCATTTAGAAATGACACTTGATCTGAATTTTGAAGGGAATCAGGTTTTCTCAGAGACAGAAGAAAGAGGAAAATAGTGGCAATGGATTGAAGAAGACATGCCTTCAAGTCTTATAATATGTACTGATTGGGGAAGTAACTTAACCTGTCAATATCAATAACCCCTTAAAATTATAAATTATGGAGTTAGGGTCAATCTAGCTTGGTAGAGGAAAGATTCTTACTAAGACTTGGCAACATCACTGAAATCAAATCCAGTCTCAGGGAGAAAATAAAATAAGAATGTGTTGCTGATATGGAACAGACATGGCTTTGGAACTGATTGGATATGAAAAGTGTATGAGGGGGCAAAAATCAGAGCTGTTCCCAAGTATTCAGATACAATATATTTGTTTACATTTTAAAATTTGTGATGACACTTAATCATGCTAAAACCTACTTGATATTCAGTGATCCATAAAGTTTTAAAATAATGACTGAAGGTAATTTCATCATGATAAGATTTTTGTTTTTGTGTCAAGCCATGTGGGTAACTGAAAAATCTTTTAGTCACCCTGATATCATAATGGAAAAAGATCTTCGGCAGTTAAGAGGCAAGTTACTAGATGTCCTAGGGGTTAAAGAAATCTCTACTTTTTGGAGACAACTTGTGGTAATTGGCTTTCCCAACCCTCCCAAAGTAGTCACTGTGAGATATCCACAGCTATGGAGGGAAACTGACTGACTATTTAAAGTAGTTTAACCTGCCCACATCTGTCACCGAAAAAGAAATTGTCAATCTTTGCCTAAGTAACTACAACCTACTACACAAGGAAAACAATGAACCTTTTAAAACACCTGTTGAAAGCAAATTTAAGATAATGCCTGTCTTTCAAATGATTCTGAATTAATATTTGAACATATTTTCAACATGAACTATTAGAGGCTTATATGAAAACTTAAAGGAATTTTTTCTGGCAACTTTTCTTTTCCTTCTTACTCAGCTTTATGTAAATGGAATTACATACAGAATTATAAATCTTAAAAAATGCAATTTTATTTTTATTAAAATGGACACTTTTAAATGATTAAATTATTGAATGATGATTTGATTTTAATTGAATTTGAATTGAATCATGATTAGAATTTGAATTGAACCATGATCTATTTTGAAGAGCATATTTATGTAGATTATTTTAAATAACTTCTGAATGAGGTACATGGCATGCACTAATAGTTTCATGTACTCTGTGTTTTTATTTACAAAAATTAAGGGAATATTTTGGCTAAAAAACTTTCTTAAGCCAATGAGAAAATCAGTATTCAGTTTGGCTTCTGACCTACATTTTTTGTACTTTTGGCTTCCATGTCTAGCCTCCTGATTTTTTTTTTTTTGGAGGCATGGGAGAGGTACAGTAATGTACTGATGATAGAGTATGTAGGTTAATTTATAATACATAATAAACCTAAGAGATAAGATCACTAAGGTCAATAAGAATTTGGCTTATGTTACACTTGAAAGACAAGAGAAATCTCTGCTAATACAATAGCCACTTGCAGGCGCATTCCCCAGACAGCTACCTATAAAGAGATAAACAAGGGCAAGACTTCTGTTGAGCGCATTTAAAATCCTTAAGACATAAATTGGCAATGCTTGAATATTCTTTATAGAACAGGAATGGGAAAAAAAAACTAGACAAATTGTGAGAGATGGAGTGTAATATCATTCCTGAATTTTTTTTGGGGGGGAGGCGGGAGTTTCCAATTGAGAAATTTATTTAAACAGATCAAACAGAACGGGTGCCTCCTTGTCTCTAAACTTAGAAGAAGGGTTTGGGCCTCTTGGTAATAAAGCGTGGCTTGTGCTGGCGATGTAGAACTCTGTGGGGCAGAGGGAACTTGATTTTGGAGTCATGAAACTGCTTGACTGCGGGGAGGCAGCATTTGCTGGCAGGAATTTCTTCCACTTCCATGATCTGAATGGAGTGGGCCCCGGGCACGGTGACGGACTCTCATATCTCGGTAGCACTGAGTGACTGCACCAGCAGTGGTCAGGTCCCTGTACTCCCTGTACATGTTGTGGGTCCCACTCCTGGAATCGTAGCGCAGCCAGATGCCAAAGTTTTTCACTCTGAGAGGGGACTTTTCAAAGACCTGTCCACAGTATACGATTTCTCTAAAAGACTTCATCTTTTTCAGCTGGGAAACGAAGTACCAGAATCGGAACTTTGCAACGACATGATTAGGAGCAAAGATCCGCATGCGATAAAGAGGCGGCACCGGGTTATTAGGAGTGGGTAGGCAGCGCCCAACTACCTTACACTCTCAGAGTGCTCGAGGCCTTCATGGTGCAGCCACCTCACTCCCCGCCAACCCTCAAAAGGGATTGCGGAATTTTTAAATGGAAATTTCCCTTTTCTCTAACACGTGTCCGGTGAGTTAGCTTAGTTTCACATAAAAGTGAATACTAATTGAAAAATTGTTTGTCTATGTATTAGATTTTCCTTTTGAAAAGATATCTACTTGATAAGGTAATACTACTGGCAACGGATTTAGGGGTATTTGTTTTCTTTAGTATGCAGTAAAATGTGGTAAAATGTTACTAAATAAATTGGTAAAAAAAATAGAGGGGCATTCGATTAATGTCTATGGAAATTCACAGGTTATAAAGAAAAGTAAACTGGTCAGGAACTGGCAAGAATAGGCAGAATTTGGAGGAAAGGCTCATCTCTACTAGAGTCCTCTTCCATTGTAAGCAAGGAATTCTGGGCTCATTCAGGTTATGCCAGTGGAGTATGATATGAGGGAAGTCATTTGATGTCTCAGGACCTCATTTTCCTTTCCTTCCATTTATAAAATGAGGAGATTGGATAAGATGACATATAAGGTCCTTTTCAACTCTTGTGTGATACTATAATGTGTGCTTTAAAACCTCAAATTGTCTTCTCCCACTCCAACTTAAATTCTTTTTTCCCTTGTGTATTCTCCATAAACCTAATTTGTTTCTACTTATTTCTGTCTTTCATATAGGAGGTTCTATATTGTGTGTGTGTGTGTGTGTGTGTGTGTGTGTGTGTGTGTGTGTGTTGAATAAAAAGGTGTTACTTCCGTCCTTATGTCCTCCACAGATATATCACACTTGCTTTTACCTAGGCTCATGGTCTTTTTTCCTATTCCAGTAAAATCTTAAAAGCCAAACTCAAGTTTCATTCCAATGATAAAGCCTCTAGCTTCTTATTGATCTACCCCTCCTCTGAAGCATGATATCACTTAGAGTTCATTCCATACAATTTAGTACTTGATACTAAGTCCCCCCATTTTTAAATTAATTTTAATTTTACAAAGCAATTTCCCTAATATTAGAAGGTAGTTAATATCAGTATTCTTACACACATTTTATAGTTGAGAAAATTGGGGCTAAGAGGTAGTAATCTATTTGCCTATGGTTAATAATTGTTAAACCAAGGGGTGGAATACAGAATATCTTGATGTCATGCTCAGTACTTTTTTTCTTTTTTTAAAGTTTATGCATTCATTCATTCATTTATTTATAACATTCTTTTCTCTTTCAATTTCAAGTTACAGATTCTTTCCCTCCCTCCCACACTTCCCCCACCAACTAAAAAGGCAAGCAATATGATAGCAATTATACAAGTCAAATCATGCAAAACATATTTCCATGTTAACCATGTCACAAAACAAAGCAAAAAGAAAAAAGTAAGAAAATTATATTTCAATTTTCACTCAGAAATCATCAGTTCTGTCCCTGGAGGTGGATAGCATTTTTATTATTAGGCCTTTGGAATTGTCATGGGTCACTGTAGTGACCAGAGTGTCAAATTTTTCACAGTTCATCATTATTAAATCATATCATTACTGTGCAAAATGATATCCTGGTTCTTTTCACTTCACTTTGCATCAGTTCATGTAGGTTTTGCTTTTTTTTTTTCTTTTCTGAAATACCCTCCCCCTAATCATTTCTTATGGCAAAATAGTACTCCATCACAATCATATGCCACAACTTGTTCAGGTATTCCCCAATTGTTGAGAATCTCCTCAATTTCTAATTCTTTGTAATCAAAAAGAACTGCTATAAATATTGTTTTTATTTATATATCCTTTTCCTTTTTCTTTGATCTCTTTGGGATAGAGACCTAGTAATGGTATTTCTGGGAGTATACAGAGTTGTAAACTCTTTTGGCATAGTTCTAAATTGTTTCCCAGAATAGTTGGGTAAATTTACAACAATAACCAACAGGGTATTATTAGTGTACCTGTTTTCACCCATCCCCTTCTAGCATTTTTCATTTCTGATAGATGGAAGGTGGTACCTATGAGGTGTTTTAATTTGCCTTTAATCCTTAGTGATTTAGAATTTTTTTCCCTATGGCTATAGATAGCTTTATTTCTTCTTCTGAAAACTTCTTCTTCTTATATATTTGGACATATGTTTTGACGGGGTGTACTGTAACCACTTTCTGACCAGTAGTTCAACTAACTTACTGTCCCTGAGCTGAGAGCTGCTTCCTCCAAGGCCCACTGCCAGTGTTCCTGTTATACTCTGTGCTTATACCCATCCTGATACTACAGACCACTCCTGAGAACCTTCTAAATTGTTTTAGATTGGAAAAGTGTCTCCCTCTGACCTTTTTGTTTTCTAAGCTGCTCCAAAATTTGATTTAATACAATATTTTAAAGTTGATCGAAAGGAAATGTTGAGAAAGTTCAGTTTGGCTGGACCTGTACTCAGTTATCTTGGCTTTGCCCCTCTTACCACCTTGGTCCTTTTTTTCCACAACACAATCTCATTCTTTAATTATATTATGTCTTGTTTTGTTCTCTATTTTTTTTTTCAAATAAGGTACTTCCCCACCCAAATATTAAGATTCATAAAGACAGGATTCACACTTCCATATTCATATCATTTGATACCATTTTGTTACAGTTTTTTATATGCTTACTATTCTTTCTACTAGATTATAAACTACAAGAACAAATGTCTTACATTTCCTTTTACTTCAACAACACTCCTAGCAAATGATTAAAAACAGTAGATATTCCTATAGAAATCACTCTATAAATCAGTTTTGATGGACTGATTTATTTGTGTTTCCAAGCAATCCTGAACTTTGCTGCTATTTGAGCTATTTCTACTCTCTTAACTTCCAGGAACCATAATGATTTGAACAAAGTAAGTGCATAACAAACATGCATTCATTTTATTTGAAAACGTTTAATCTTCTCACTGTACTTATTCTACTAGATGCCTTTAACTTTGTACAGTATTTTCCCCAATGCCTTCAGTTCTTAAACTTAAACCTTAATATTGCACAAAGATTTTGTATGGATTTTAAAATTTTACTTTTAATTTATGGAATGAAACAAGCATTTTCATTACATAGTACAATAAAAAAGATGATTGCATATGAAACTGCACATCTACTGTGCACAACATGCTATTTCTTTCAAGAATGCAACAAAATCATCATGTAAATTAGTTTTTTCTTTCCTCCTCCTTACCCCAGACCCTAGAGATGGCTACCATTAGCCACAAATATATGTAAAATTATAAATGTAAATATATATGCATATGCAAAATTATTCTATACATACTTCTATCTGTCAGTTCTTCCTTGATGCAGATATCTTTCTTCATATGTCCTTTATAGTTAATTTGGGTATTTGTAAGAGTCAAAATAACTTATTCACTCAATGTCCTTCAGAAAACCATAATGCTGTTACTGCATACAATGTTCTTCTGTTTCTGCTCATTTCACTCTTCATTATTCCCATGTTTTTTTTTTCTAAAATCACTGAACTCATCATTCCTTATAACACAATAGTATTCCATCAGAATCATATACCACAATTTGTTCAGTCATTCCCCAATTGATGGACATCCCTGCAATTTCCTGTTCTTTGTCACTACAAAGAGAGCTGCCACAAACATCTTAGAATATGTGGGTTCTTTTCCTTTTGCCTCATCTTCAGAAAAAAAAAAAGTAATGCTGTTGCTCTGTCAAAGGGTATAGGTAGTTAATAGCTCCTTGGCCATAATTCCAGATTGTTCTCCAAAATGGTTGGATCAGCTCACAATTCCACCAACAATGAATTAATATCAATAAAATACTATCCTCATTTTTTTGCATCTTCTCCAACATTTGTATCATTTTAGCCAATCTGGTAAGGGTAAAATGATATCTCAGGGTTATTTTAGTTTGCATTTCTCTAATCAATAATGATTTAGAGCATTTTATGTGACTACAAATTGTTTTGATTTTGTCATCATAAAACTACTATTCATATCTTTTGATCATTTATCAATTGGGGAATAACTTGTACTCTTATAGATTTTACAAAGTTCTTTATATATGTTAAATATGAAACCATTATCTGATAAATTGTTTATAGAAAGTTTTCCTCAATTTTCTGCTTTCCTTCTGATCTTGGTTACATTTTTTTTATTTGTACAAAGACTTCTTAAATTCATGTAATTGTAATTATCCATTTTACACCTTATTTATTCACAAATTATTTGCCTATGCATAAGTCTGATAGTAATATGTGCCATGTTCTAATTTTCTTATAAAATTTCTTTATACCAAGGTCATCTATCAATTTCAACCTTATCTTAATAAATGGTGTAAGAGATTATTCTCTGCCTAGTTTCTGCCATACTGCTTTCTAGTTTTGCAAACAATTTTTTTTACTCAATAATGAATTATTATTTCAAAATCCTAAGTCTTTACACTTGTCAAACACAAGATAATGTTTATTTACTGCTGTAAATTATATGTCTATTTTATTCCAATGGTTTACTTTTCTATTTCTTAGCCAATACCAGATAGTTTTGATAATTACTACCTTAAACTACAGTTTAAGTTTTGATACTGCTAAACTTCCTTCCTTTAACCTTTTTTCATTATTTTCCTGATATTCTTGACTTTGTTTTTCAAAATGAATTTTACTTTTTCTAACTCACATTCAAAGCTACAATTACTATATGTGAATTTTTACTAAATATTTTCCTTCTCAGCCTCCATTTTCACTCTATCCTTGTTACCATGTTTTCTCCCCTTACCCTTTTATTCCATATTTAATCCACCCCTATAAATGCCCCTACCTTATCTGTTCAACCTATTCTCCTAATCTTAATATACATAAGCTTCTAAAAGTCCCTCCTCCACCATGTCTACCAGTTTTCTCACCTCTTTAGAAGTTCAGAAGATTTCTATGCCTCTTCAGATATATACGTTTTTTCCTCTTCAATCTAGGTGAGAGTAAGGTTTCAATGTTACTAGTCCTCCCCTCCCACTTGCACCCTCTACATTAGTTCCTCCTTTCATGCCATATTTTCATGAGATAATTTCTCTTTTTAACCTTTTCCTATTCAATTGTACTTTTTAGAATCACTTCATCATACGTAACTCAGCCTCAACCATTCTTCCAAACTATCTTAGTAATGATAAAAGCTTTAAGAATACTATTACTAAAAATAATAGCAAATAATTACTAAAATTCATAACATTTTAATATGTCATATGTGAAGAGTGTGACCTTAATTAGTGCCTTATACTTAGTCTTCAGTGATTTACTTATATAGCTTCTGAAGTTTTTATGTCAAATTCTCCCCTATATTGTGGTCTTTTTGCTAGAAATATCTGAAAGTTTTTCAGTTCATCAAATGCCCTTTTGTTTTCCTTCATTTAGGATTTTACTCAATTTTACTGGATAGGTTGGTTATCCTTGGATGCAACCACAGCGCCTTTGCTCTTTGAAATAAAATGTTCCAAGGCCTAAAATATTCTTGGTGTAGAAACTGCTAAATCTTGTAAAATCCTGATTGTTTTTCTGCAATATTTTTTTTCTTGTTGCTTGCAATATTTTCTCTTTAACCTGGGAATTTTCAAACATGGCTATAACATTTCTGTAAGATTTCTTCCTATGATCTCTTTTAAGTTTTGATCAGTGGATTTCTTCAATTTCTACTTTATCTTTTTGTTCTAGAACTTCAGGGCAGTTTCCCTTAACAATTTCTTATAATATTGTATCCAGATGCTTTTTTATCCTACCTTTCAGGTAGTATGACAATTCTTATATTGTCTTTCCTCAATCTTTTCTTCAAATGAACTGTTTTTCTAATGAGATGTTTCAAATACTTTTTTTCTGGCTTTTATTATATGGTTGTTTTTTTGGAGGGGGAAAGGTAAGGTGATTGTGGTTAAGTGATTTGCCTAAGGTCACACAGCTAGTAAGTGTGTCAAGTGTTTGAGGCCAGATTTGAACTCTGGTCCTTCTGATTCCAGGGATGGTACGCTATTCTTTATGCCACCTAGCTACCCCAGTTTTTATTGTATGTTGATATTTTATAATGTCGTTCAATTCCACTTTCCAAACTCTAGCTTTCTAGGAGTTTTCTTCTCTAAGATTTTCTTTCTCTTTTTATAATTGGTTAACTTTCCTTTCATAATTCTCTTGGATTGATTTTATTCTTCTTTTTTACTTTTTATTTCTTATTTGATTTTTAAACTCCTTTTTAAGTTTTTCCAAGAATTCTTTTTGTGTTTGTGACCATTTGAAGTTACTCTTTAGGGTGGGAGTGCCTTTTTTACTTCACTATCTTCCTCTGAATGTGAACCCAGATCTTTTTTTATACCAAAGTAGTTATCAATGCTTATGTTCTTTTTCTTTTCTTTTTCTTTTTAATTTGTCTTATTTTATTTTTATCAGTTTAATATTGTTATTATCAAGTTTTAATCCTGAGTTGTGGGAAATGTTGTCCTATAACTTAAGTCCATTTCATTTTTTTTCTGAATTCTGTCTAGGGTTCAATCTCAGGGACTCCTCTCTTCCTCCCCTAAGCCCCAGCCACGCTGTCCCCAAAATGCTCTTGCTCCCTGCTGAACCACACTTACTTGACTTTTGCTCACTCCTCCTCATCTGCAGCTATAGCTGGGAATCATGTCTGGTCAGTATCACTGGGCCTGACTTCCAAAAACAGCAAAGGGTCCTTCAATCTTCCCTCACTCATCTTCTGCTATTTTTTAAATGAAAGTTTGTGAGTTAGAAGTTCATGAGATGAAAGTTCCTGAAACTGTGAGGCAAAAGTTTGAGAGGAAACAATTCTTGAGGCCTAGTCTGCTTCTCTTGTTAACTATTTGTTAATACAGTGGAATCAATCTGGAGGTGTTTGTCACTTCACTCAAACCAAAACTCAGCCCCTGGAGTCTTCTCTGATGTCCTCTAGGGATTTTTGCTCCTCTCTGGTCATTTTGTGGTGATTTCCTGTATTTGGGGCGGAAATCTGGAGAGCCTGGAAATTTCTTACCTTCTCCGTTGTCTTTCAATAATCATTCTATGTTTTTGTACATATCTCTTTGAAAAAAAATGTTGACACTCCATTCCATGATGTGCTAATCGAGTGAAGATTTGTGACTGGCGAAGTGCATCATTTTCAAAAATAGATCATTGAAATTTCAAATAACATTCCTTTTGTATATATGAAAGATAATTCATCCCATACAAAGCAGATCTATCTTAAGCATTGCAAGATCCAGGCAAAACACCATTTCAGTGACCATTCAGAGAAAAAGATAAACAAGAAACAGGCTTTTCCTTCAAGGAACTTATAATGTAGGAGGATAAGATAATAAAATATAGAATAAGACAGTTAATTTGACAGGTACAAAGTTATGTGGGAGTTTAATATAGGTAAAGATTATTTCTCATTGAAGAGTTAATAAATCAATGAAAAAGCATTAAGTGCTTACTGTATGTCAGAGACTATGCTGAGCTTAGTTGATAAAAAGACAATGAAATGTTCCTTGCTCACAGAGAGCTTACTTTCTACCAACAAGATGCATATCTCCATGCATATAAGTAATATGGACAAAAACATATATGATAATCAATAATAATAGCATTTGTATAGTCTATAATGTGTGAATTTCTTTGCTAAGTGCATTCTAAATAATTATTATGTCCTTTGATCCTAACAATCCTAGGAGATAAGAGATATTATTATTTCAATTTTATATTTGAGGAAACTAAGGCAAACAAAAGTTAAAAAACTTGCCCAAGCTCACATAGCTAATGAATATCTGAGCCTTGATTTGAACTCAGGCTTTCTGACTCCAGGCCCGGCATTTTATTCCATATACCACCAACGGCCTCTAACTACCTACATTAGAAGATATAATGATCATGAAGGGCTTCCTGTTGAAAATTATGCTTGAGTAGAGCCTTGATGGAAATCAGATGTACTCAAAGGCTGAGGTGAGGAGGACATACATTCCAGGCATAGGGCCCATGCAAAGGAATAAAAAGTAGAGCAGTAAATCTGGATTATAGAGTATGAGGTTGGGAAGAATATCTACAAATTCCCAAAAGGTAGGGGCATATCAGATTGTAAAAGGTGTAAATGACAAGCAGATAATTTCACATTTGATCCTAGAAGTAATGGAGTAAAACTACAGTTTAGTGAATGTTTCATTTTTATACTCGTGTTTTCAAGACAATCACTTGAATGAACTAGAGTGGGGAGAGGTGTGATGTATTGAGACTAAATAGGATGCTATTGTAAAAATCTAAAGAAAAAAGGTAAGGAGGACCTTAACTGGGATGGTTCCTGAGTGAGTAAAGAGTAGGGTATATAGGAGGAAGATATTACGAATAGAGAAACAACGAGATTTGTCAATCACTTGAATATGTGGGGTAAGTAGAAGTCAGGTCCTGAAGACAAATCAAAGGTTGAAAAAATAAAGAATTAGAAGGCTAGAGGTTCCTTCAACAATAACAGTAATAATAGAGATCCTTAACGAAGAAAAGACATTTGAACAATTCCTAATTTTAGTTTTAGTGACTGGAAAATAGCACTCCAGGTGTTGGGGGCTGGGTGAGGGGCTGGGCGAGGAGCTGGGCTTGCGCTGCTGCAGGCTTGTTTGATGTATGACCATATAAGGTTATGTTTGCTATACGTAGTGGTGATTGGTTGATGATTGTTTTAAATTGCTACTCACACGGAAGTGGGGGGAGTCGTGATGTAGCTGTGGCTGAATAAACAACCT
>JAQQSU010008393.1:0-12967 GCA_028627135.1 Pseudochirops cupreus | reverse complement strand
GACCATATTTTCCCCTGGAACACTATACTCAATTTTGCTGGGTAGGTGATTCTTGGTTTTAATCCTAGCTCCCTTGATCTCTGGAATATCATATTCCAGGCCCTTTGATCCTTTAGTGTAGAAGCTGCTAGATCCTGGGTTATTCTAATTGTGTTTCCACAATATTCAAATTGTTTCTTCTTGGCAGCTTCTAATATTTTCTCCTTGATCTGGGGACTCCAGAACCTGGCTATAATATTTCTAGGAGTTTTCTTTTGGGGATCTTTTTCAAGAGGTGATGGGTGAATTCTTTCAAGTTCTATTTTGCCCTCTGGTTCTAAAATATCCAGGCAATTTTCCTTGAGAATTTCTTGAAAGATGCTTTCTAAGTTCTGTTTTTGATCATGGCTTTCAGGCAGTTCAATAATTTTTAGATTGTCTCTCCTGCATCTGTTTTCCAGGTCAGTGTTTTTTCCAGGAGATATTTCACATTGCCTTCTATGTTTTCATTTGTTTGGATCTGTTTGATAGTATCTTGATTTCTCATAGTCATTTGCTTCCATTTGCTCCACTCTAATTCTGAAGGAATTATTCTCTTCAGCAAGCTTTTGAGATTCTTTTTCCATCTGGCAAAAGTCCACTTTTTAAGGCATTCTTCTCCTCATTGGCTTTTTGGGCCTCTTTTATCATTTGAGTTAATCTATTTTTTAGGGTGTTGATTTCTTCAGTCATACTGCTGACTCTCTTTTCATGATTTTCTTGCATCATTCTTATTTCTCTTCCCAATTTTTCCTCCACTTCTCTCATTTGGTTTTCAAAGTCCTTCTTAAGCTGATCTCTAGCTTTTAGGCAGTCTTCATGTTTCTTGGAAGCTTTTGGTGTAGGAGTTCTGACCTTTGTGTCCTTTGCCTGCTCATGGTTTTTCAGTCAATGATTTTTTAGCTCTGTGGAACTCTGCTTCCAGAGGGGAAAGCTCTGTCCCAAATTGCTGGGGTTTTCCCAGCTTCCTGCTTTTAGGAGGTTGCTGCAACCCCTAGTAGCTGTGGCTCACTGAAAATGCACCCCAGGACCACCACCCAAGACCACGATCCGAATCCAGCCTGCTCAACCCAAGAGCATTTTGCCTCTGAATGATCGCTTGGACCCCCTGTGGTCTGTAGGCCTCGAGCTCTGAAGCAGCAATGTGGAGGCAGCTACAGGGTCTCCGCTTCTGCTACTTCCTTGCCCTGGAGGCAGTTTGGCTGGACCCACTTTTCTCTCCCAATTTTAGCCGCGTTCCACAGACCTTTCACTTAGCCCTTTTTTCTTATGGCTTGATAATTCTGGAAACTGCCACAGCTGCCACAGATCTGCTCTCCTGAAGCTCAGCTGTGGCTCAGCTTGGCTTGTCCAGCTGCCCCCAGGCAAAGCCACGGTTTCAGGCTGGGCTGGTTTAGGCTCCCAGAGCTGAGATGGTCCCTCCTAGCTGAGCTGCCTTCAGCAGGAAGTATATTTGTGTGTGTTTTAGGGATTTAAAACTTGTTTAGAGTCATATTTTATGGGTATTTTGAGGTGGCTGTGTGGGAGCTGCTGTACCTTGCTGCCATCTTGGCTCTACCCCACAATAAAAACTAATGTTAATAGGGCTGTAGGGACAGACACGATCAACTGGAAGAATAAAGAAAGATTTGACATAGAAAGTAGTATTAGAAATGAACCCTGAAGCAAGCTAGGAATTCAAAGAGATGGAGGTGAGGAAAGAAATTACTTTAAGAATTCAAGTCAACAAATACATATGTGTATGTGTGTATATATATATATATATATATATATATATATATATATATGCATATATATTTAGGATACCATTATTGTATCTATTTCACATACATAAGTAAACATATATATATATACATGTGTGTGTGTTTGTGTGTGTGTGTATACACACACATATTTGATATTGCCCAACATGAAGTGGGCAGTATCTTTTTAAACACTGGATATTCCCCCCCATTAAAATCCCATCCCAATAAAAAGAAAATAAACATGTTATTTCTTCCTTAATGTACTACATTTGTCAATGTAGATAATTCTTATGAGCCCTGACTCAATTCATTTTTTTAAACCAAATGCACTTCTATTTATGCTTTCAAAGCCTAAGCTATGAAAAACAATCTAATAGATTATTTTCTTATCATTATTTTAAAATCTCTACATTAAATTGAAGGAGTTGGTAAACACATGACACAATGAATGTTTATATGATAGTGATTACTTTGGTCCTCCTCCATTTGCAGGCTAGGTCTGTTGCCCCTATCTTTGTTATCGTCTCAGTGGATGTATTGTACTCCCCAGTTTTAGGAATCCAAGCACTCCAGTTCCATTTAACCACTTATAGTCCAGTTAACTTTTATAGAAGAATGTCTCCTTCAAAGAGAGGAAACATACAATCATTTACCCCAATACTTCAGAGGCATACTTCCTCCCATACCAACTTAGTCTCTGGACAAAAGAGAAGGGATTACATTCAGTTTAACTCAGTTTCTGTATAGTATTAGTCCCACCAAGTTACAAATCCAAAGTGCCCCCTGGGCTTGTTTCCTTGGATCCTGGCTTCTTAGGGCTTCCCTAATGGACTAGCAGCAACATAAGGCCTGGAACCCTTGGTTCCAAGGTTCCCATGGCTCAAGTCCCTAGGTCAGGACTCGATTCTTCCCACATAGAACTTAAAACCCTAAAGCTCCAACTCTATTTCTCAGGACCGCAGGGACTATGGGGGAAGGGAAGGTGGTCCTTCCATAGCCCAGGTGGTATTTCTATTATGAGTGAAAGAATCCTTCACCTTTGGAAGCCACTAGAAAGAAAATCTACCTCAGTTAGGTAGATTTTACCACAGTCAATTGAATGTCATTGGAAAGATGCTACCAATCAATGTGGTCGGTCAATACAATATGTCCTCTTCTAGAAGCAGGTCGTTCTCTGCCGCCTTCCAGAGGAGTGCATCTATTTTTGGTGGTTTGGGGTATTCACCAAAGTACTTATATTTATGGAGTCAACTCTCATTTACACAGGGTCCAAACAACCAGAAAACTCAGAAGATTTTCTGTTTTTACCTTGTTAGTCAATGTTTATGAACATGACTCTGGGGTTCCTACGAAATCCTGATGTGTTTTCTGAATCATTAATGAAAGCTTCATGCAACAATAGGGAGATGAGTTTTAGGTTTGGAAGGAACATTAGAGATCAGACTATTTCATTATAAATAACATATACTATTTATTAAAGTGCTTTGGTACCACTCCTTTTGTTTACTTAGTGATCATCAAATCTACAGATGAGAAAATTGAGACAGAGGGAAAACTACTCAGCCAAGGTTATGCACTGTATTTAGAATGCTTCTTAGTATAAGTTCATTTTATTGTACTTCTATTCTTATAAAACTGATCATTTCTGTTAAGGCACCCAGAACAACCTGTTTCCTGATTTGCAGAAAAACAAAAGCTTACCAAACCACTGCAGAGGCAGCCCAGTGGAGTGGAAAGAGGGGCTGACCATGGAGTTATTTCTAACTCCAGTCTCAGTCAACAAGAAGAAACGTATGGAGATGGGACACATGTCCCATATTGTCATATGTAGAGCAAGTAGGTTAGCATAGCCATGCGGAAGAAAGTGTGGAGGAGAATAATGTGTAAAAAGATTGGAAGGTGACAAGTTGCGAAGGTTTGGGTTCAAATTCTGCATATCACACAGACCAGCTACAGGACCATAAGCAAGTCACTTTATTATTCCACAGACAGCTCTTTAAGAGTATGCATTTTTTTAAAATTAATTTTATTCTGAATTTAAGAAATAAAACAAGTTTCCATAACATAGAATAGAAAAAAAAGATGATTGCTTATGAAATTACAAATCTATTAGGTACAACTTGTTATTCCTTTTAAAGATATAACAATTTTATCATGTAACTTTCTTTTTTTCCCTTTTTTTCTTCCCTCACTCCTCCCCACCCCAGTCCTAGAGATGGCTATCATTACACAGATAGACAGATACACACATGCACACTCTAAATTAGTCTATATATACCTCTATTTATCAGCTCTTTCTCTGGATGCAGAGAGCATCTTATGCAGGAATGGTTTAACATAAGGAAAACTGTAAACATAATTGATTACATCAATAATAAAAGTAATAAAAATCATCTGATTATATCAATAGATGCAGAAGACTATGAATTACAGATGAGTTACAGACTTACATGTAGGGAATTATTTTCTCCAGTAAAATGACAAGTCCCAGAGAAAACAAAACAAATCACTGGCTCTCCAAGAGAAAGGAAGACAATTGGCTGATTAAAAAAAAATGAAGGCCTGATTCCCAGGAACTTTTCCACAAAATGACAAACTCCAAATTCATATGATTCATTTCAGGACTCTGGCGGGCATGTGAGCAATAACACTTCAAGACTGGTCTTACTTTCTGCAAAAGTATGTGAAACACAGAAGCATATGAGAGAGGTGGGTAGGTGTTTGGAAACTACTGAGGGAAACATGATGACTATGAAGAGATACAGATTGGAAAATGACTCATACACTGATATTAATTAAAAGGAATATAACACTTGAACAAAGAATAGAATCACTCAAAAACACTGCAAAAGTGATGAAAATATATACCAATAAAGATTCCAAAGAGAGCAATTTGGCCAGCCACCACACAAAACCCCAGTTAGCTATTTCTTATTAAACTGTCAACAGGTAGATACCAATAAACTCATCCATGTAAAGGAGAATCTGGTACAGAGGCTAAATCATAAATTGTAATATGATGAATGGATGTCTCCTGGCCTAATGAATTTTTATGGCTCCATGGTACAAAGACCTGATCTTGTGACCATTCCACTCAAAAATCTTCAGTGGTCCCTTACCTCTTGCCAAGTCAAAGTTTGAACTCTTTTGACACACATGGATCTTTGCAACCTAATGTGGTTTCTACTTTTCCAATCTAATCTCATATAATCACCTTCTATATATTCTATCCTCCAACCTGGAAAAGGTTTGGGCTCCCAAACACACACTGTACCCTCTTGCCTTGTTGCCTCTCTTTAGGCTGTGGACTTTATGATTAAAATGACCTTCTTTTTCTAAAATCCAACCCAGATTTTAAAATCTAAATTTATGCTATCAGTTCCCTGAAGTCTGTGTTTTCTGTCTTGTTTGTGAAGACATTCTGTCTCATATTTTACATAGAGCTTCATTTTGTAACTTCCTAAAGTACTTAGTATGTACCAATTTTTAGGGAAGGTATTCTCTGTCTGCCTGATTTCAAGACTGGCCCTGGAGTCAGGAGGAGCTGAGTTCAAATGTGGCCTCATACGTTTAAAACTTACTAGTTGTGTGACTTCAAGCAAGTCACTTAACCTTAATTGCCTTGCCGTTCCCCCTCCAAAAAAAAACCCCAAAATAAATGATTTCTTACTGTTATCTGGCTTCTCTATCTACTGAAATAATCATATGCTTTTAATTTTTGTTCAATTGGACTTTTTTTGCAAATAATGAGAAATTTTTTGCACTCACAAGCAGAGCTGCAATAAGCAATTTTTGTTCCTGGGGCAAGGGGCAGGATTCCGGGCTCAACTTGTGACAGAACTTTCATAGGAGGAAGTATAATAAGGGATATTGGAAGATTTGTAAGCTATTAAGTCATTGTCTCCTCCTAAGAGAAAGGTACTCAGGGTGAGAACCTGTACTCTAGAATAGTATGAGGGGCCATCTCCAAATTTTCTGCCTTTGGATAAAACTCTGGTTTCCCTGTCCTAGCTATTGCTTTACTGAAAAGATACTATAAATTAATAACCAAACTTTCATTAACTCAATATCCCAGAGAATAGGGATTTCTGATTACTTATGGTATCTAAAAATGCTCCTAGAGACTTTTTTCCCTTCCCATCACCTAATACAGTATCTTGAGAAAAGTACATACTTAATAAATACTGGATTGGACTGAATTGAAACTGTTTTCAATTCTGTTGAGGAAGGTCTTTCTAAATGGATCAGTCAAATTTTTTTTATCATATTAAACAGAGATACAACATTAAGTCTATCCTTCCTCCTTGAAGCTCTTTCAGTAGTTCAGGCTCAACTTTCTTGGGGAGGCTAGGTGACTCAGTGGGTAAAGTGCCAGGCTTGGGGTAAGGAAGATTCTTTTTCCTAAATTCAAATTTGGCTTAGACACTTACTAGCTACGTGACCCTGAGCAAGTCACTTAACTCTATTTGCCTCAGTTTTCTCATCTGTACAATGGGCTGGAGGAGGGTATGGCTAACCATTCTAGTATCCTTGTCAAGAAAAATCTGAATGGGGTCTCAAAGAGTCGGACATGACTGAACAACACAAAATTTTTTGTTAATCTTTCATTTTTATATCACCTTTATTTCTGACTTTCTCTCACTTCTCCACTCCTTTCCCCAGTGAGGTATCCCTTTTGCCAAAGTAGAAAAAATAGAAAAATGACAGGTCAGCAAAACTAACAAACATGCAATGTTCCATATGCACAGTTCCCCACCTCTTCAAAAAGGGGAGGGAGTACATTTTCTCATCCTTTCTTTGGAGATGAATTGGTCGTCATGTTTACAAAGTTTAGTTCTTTTTGTTGTTGTTCTTTTAGTTTTTCTCATTGTAGTCACAGCATTCTGAGTAATAATTATGTATATCATATATTTATCATGCATGTTGATTTTGTTTTCTGGTTCTGCTGACTTTAGTTCACATTATTTCCTGTAAAGCTTCCCATGCTTCTCTGAATTCCTCCCAGCCACTGTTTCTTATGTCACAGTAATATTTCATTTCCTTCACATATGTCTGTTTTTTAAGCCATCCCACACTCGAGAGGCATCTTCTTTGTGTACAATTTTTTGCTACTACAAAAAGTGCTCCTACAAATATTTTGGCGCATGTGGATGGACCTTGCTTTCTGTATCTAAAGGTTACCATTCTTAAAAGGTGATGCTCCCAATCACTTCCAGTACACATAAAAAAATGACTCTAAACAAATTTTAGAGCTACAGAACCCACAAAGTGACAGAGAGAAACAAATCTCCCACTGAAGGAAGCCCAGCAGGCAGACAGGAAGATTCTTCGGCACTGAGCTGGAAGCCTGTGAGCAAAGGTTCCAGCCCCAGGGCAGCTCCAACCAGCTGTGGCCAGAACAGACTTCAGGAGAGTGAATCACCAGCAGCTGTGGCTCAACCCATAAATACCAAAGACAAAGTAAAAGGTCAGTGTGGAACTCTGTTGGAACAGGGAAAGACAGAAGAGCACAGTCCAGCCCCTGCCCCTGGGGTGAGAAGTGGTTGAGGTGTAGCAGCTGTATAGACACTCTGGCATGGCTGCCTCAGGAGCTCCTGGCCTGCAGATTGTAGGGGGACCAAGCAACCATTCAGAGGGTAATTGCTCTTGCTTTAATCCACTTGCATCTGGATCACAGTCTTGGGTGGTGGTCCTGGGGTGTGTGACCAGTGAGCCAGAGCTTGTGGGGGCTGTGGGGAGGGCAACCTCATAATAGCTCCAGCAGCTGCTAAAACCCCAGTGATTTGGGACAAAGATCTCTCCATTCTGGAAGCAGAGTTCTACCATGGCAAAGAGCTCAAATGTCTGCTGGCAATATGAGCAAGCAGAGGAAGCACAAACAGACCATAGAATCATTTTGGGGGGACAAAAAAGGATCAAAGCATGGAGTAGGAGGAAGACAGCAAGGTCAGAACACCTACACCAAAGGCTTCCAAGAAAAATACGAACTGGTTACAGGCCATGGAGGAGGTCAAGAAGGATTTTGAAAATCAAATAAGAGAAGTAGAGGAAAAATTGGGAAGAGAAATGAGAATGATGCAGGAAAACCAGGAAAAGTGAGTCAACAGCCTGCTAAAGGAGACCCAAAAATACACTGAAGAGAATAACAGCTTAAAAATAGACTAACTCAAATGACAAAAGAGGCCCAAAAAGCCAATGAGGAGAATGCCTTAAAACGCCAAATTTGCCAGATGGAAAAAGAATTTCAAAAACTCACTGAAGAGAATAACTCCTTCAAAATTAGATTGAAGCAATTGGAAGCTAATGACTTTATGAGAAATCAAGATACTATAAAATAGATCCAACCAAAGGAAAAAATAGAAGGTAATGTGAAATATCTCATTGGAAAAAAAAATACTGACCTGGAAAATAGATCCAGGAGAGATAATTTTAAAATTATTGGACTACCTGAAAGCCATGATCAAAAAAAGAGCCTAGATACCATCTTTCAAGAAATTATCAAGCAAAATTGTCCTGATATTTTGGAACCAGAGGGCAAAAGAGAAATTGAAAGAATTTACCAATTGCCTCTTGAAAAAGATTCCAAAAAGATAACTCCTGGGAATATCATAGCCAAATTCTAGAGCTCCCAGGTCAGGGAGAAAATACTGCAAGCAATTGGGAAGAAACAATTTGAGTGTTGTGGAAACACAATCAGGATAACACAAAACCTAGAAGCTTCTACATTAAGGGATTGAAGGGCTTGGAATATGATATTCTGGAGGTCAAAAGAGCTAGGACTAAAACCAAGAATCACCGCCCAGCAAAACTGAGCATAATGCTAAAGGGGAAAATATAGTCATTCAATGAAACAGAGGATTTTCAAGCATTCTTGATGAAAAAACCAGAGCTCTACAGAAAACTTGACTTTCAAATACAAGAAGCAAGAGAATCATAAGAAGGTAAAGGGGGAAAAGAAATCAGAAGGAACTTATTAAAGTTGAACTATTTACATTGCTACATGGAAAAATGATGATTGTAACTCATGAGACTCTTCTCAGTATGAGGATAGTTGAAGGGAATATATATGCATGTATATACATACATATATACATATATACATACATACATACATACATACATACACATATATGGGAGGATGTGTATATGTATAAATATATATGTGGATGTGGGCATATGTATGCGCATGTATACATAGAGGGCATAGGATGAGTTGAATATGAAAGGATGATATCTAAAAAATAAAATTAAGAGATGAGAGAGGAATTTATTGGGAGAAGGAGAAAGGGAGAGATAGATTAGGGTAAATTATCTCGTATAAAAGAGCAAGAGAAAACTGTTACAATGGAGGGGAAGAGCAGGAAGGTGAAAGGGAATGGGACAACCTTATTCTCATTGAATTTGGCTTAAGGAGGGAATAACATATACACTCAATTGGGTATCTTACTCTACAGGAAAATAGGGGAGCAGGGAGTAGAAGGAGGATGATAGAATTGGGGGAAGATTGGAGGAGAGAGTAGTTAGAAGCAAATATTTTTGGAAAGGGATAGGGTCACAGGAGAAAATAGAATAAATGGGGGATGGGATAGGATGGAGGGAAATATAGTTAGTCTTTCACAGTATAACTACTATGGAAATGATTTGCCTAACTACACATGTAGAACCTATATTTAATTGCTTATCTTCCCAGTGGGCCTGGGTAAGGAGGGAAGAAGGGAAAAATCTGGAACTCAAAGTTTTAAAAACAAATGTATAAAAATTGTTTTTTTACATGCAACTGGGAAATAAGATATACAGGCACTGGGGTATAGAAATCCATCTTTCCATACTAGAAAGTTAGGGGGGTTATGGGGGAGGATATAAGAAAGAACAGATTGGGGGAAGGGGTATTCTGTAGGCTTGATATTTTGGGGTGGAGGTAGGGGAAAGACGGGGAGAGAAAAAATTATAACCAAAAATCTTGTGGAAATAAAAGTTGAAAACTAAAAATAAATAAATAAATTTTAAAAGGCAATATCATTGTCAAGGCCTGGGGGTTAGCCTACAATGTACTCTGGAAGTGGGCTTGTTTTGTGACTCACCACCTCCTAGTACTGTAGGAAAGGTGGGGGGAATCCTGATCAACTAAATTTTCTAGCTCATTTCATTACAGTTAATCAAGGTTTTATGACAAAACAAGATGCTATGACCAAGTACTTCTTCACTGAACACTTGACCACTCTCGTATTGTTTATTGCTACTAAACACTCTAACACTTAGAGTAGGGTTTAGAAATCCTGTTGAATTTGTTGAGCTGTGCAGAGATACCATTGAAAACAGACAAGATGGAAGAGATTACTTTAAATTCTCATTGGTTAGACAGCTTTAGTTCCACCATAAAATAAGCTCCCTTGCATCTACCTGCAGCAACCGAATGGAACTCTAAAATAAAACTTTAAAACAGCTCCTTGCAACTTGAAAGATGGGTGGAGTGTTCTGGCATTGTTATGGGATACTTTATTATAGCATCTTCACTGGGATGAAACATTACTAATAGGGCTAAAGGTAGCTGAATTTTGACTTTGTATCCAGTAATGACTGTAGCTTAGACCTTGAAAAATGGGTCCCTTTTGGAGACCTTCCATTTTGTGTGCTCCTACATATAGCTTCTCTATGCCTGAGAGACTTTGAGGTCATAGAAACAAATTTAAGTAGATATTTCTTCTTTCAGGCATTCTCTTCTTCCCTCCTCCCCACTCTTATTTCAGGAATGATTTTATGTCTTTACACATTCAGGAATGATAACACATTGGATTGATAGAATAAAAAGAGAAGGGAAATGAAGAGAACAAAGGAGTATGGTAAAGTATGTAAAAAAGAGAAGGAAATAAAAAAGAAAGGTCCTTATTTTAGCATGGATTTAGTAATAATCTGAGTCTGATTAGAGTTATGGTAATAAATAACATTTATGGAAAACATGCTGCTATATAAAATCAAATAATTTTTGCATAAACAAAAACAATGCAGCTAAAACTAGAAGGGAAATAGTTAACTGGGGGAAAATCTTTGCAGCAAGCTTTTCTGATAAAGTTCTAATTTCTAATATATATATATGTATATATGTATACATACACACACATATATGTAGAACTGATTCAAATTTACAAGATTGTGAGTCATTCCTGAATAGATAAATGGCCAAATGATATGAACAGACAATTTTCATAGGAAGAAATCTAAAATACCAAAAGCTGTATTTTTAAAAGTTCCAAATTACTAATAATTAGAGAAATGCAAATTAAAGCAGCTCAGAAGTTCTATGTCACACCTATCAGAAAGACAAAGATAAGAAAAAAAAATGTGTCAAATATTTGTTGGCAGTAATATAGGCACACTAATGTACCAGTGGAACTCTGAATTAGTCTAGCCATTTTAGAAAACAATTTGGAACTACAACCAAAAAGTCACTAAAACTTTAAGTCACTGGATGAAGGCAGATGATGCTATACAAGAAATATCTTGTGGTTGGCTGAAAGAATTATATATGCCACTAAGCCTACATACAAAAAGAGCAATTAGCCCATTAGTGAGTTCAGATCACTGATAGGTCAATGAGTGGAAGACTTCAGGCTCTGAAATGACTTAAGGAAGCAAATCCTCACATCTATACTAGTACTCTTTACTTACACTATACTCACTTCCTATTCCACCCCAACCCCATTATTGTAGAGAATGGATTAGTAGCAGACAACATATCCAACTAGGAGCTGAGAAAGACAGATTGACGATGAACATAGACACAGATGGCTACAGAAAAATAGCCACCTAAAGGAGAAAACATCTTCAAGGAGTAGTACTCCATTTGCCAGAAAAGAAGTATCAGTTATGGAATAGAGGCAAAAATTCTTGGAGCCCAGAAAAGACCTATACCAAAGTGAAAATTCATGAGCACTCTGTGAAGGGGAAAAAGGGGTTTTCATTAACCAGTTTACTTGCATCTTTGTGACATGTCACCTAACATGTACCTTTCATACACAAAGTTTCAGACCATTTTCCCCTGGGACTTTATGTGTGCAAGGAGAGAGTATGACTCATTTTTTTTGTGGAGGAGGAATGTTTTATACCACTCTTATTCCTGTTATCATCTGAGTAAATACCCTTTCTAGAAGCCAAATCAGGCTGCTATCTGGTAATAAACAAGTGTGAAAGGACTCATGTTTGCCAGCACTGAAAACTCAACCCCTCAAGTTTATCCCTAGAATCATGAGAGGGAGAAATAATCAAAGTAACAGGCATAACTTTGGTAACTCTAAAACTACAAGCGCAAGTTGGGAGAATGAGTCCAGAGAAGGTGACATACATACATGCACACACACAATGTACATATGCATGCATGTATATATGTATGTATGTATATATACACACATATGTATGTGTATTTGTATATACATATATGTATATATATTTTGGATTTGTCTATATGTGCACATGTTGTATTTACCTATAAGTGTACATATTGCAAGCTCCTTGAGGGCAGGGGCTATATTTTGCCTTATTTTTGTTTCCCCAGCACTTAGCGCAGTGCCTGCATAATGGCAAGCAAAGAAGTACTTAGCACCTTGTTTCAGTTACTTAAGTATTTAGCCCCTTGCTTGATCCCCTTGTGATTTGAAGGTGGGAGGAACTTGCTGTCACAACAAGATGGGTGGGATAGGAAGGGAAACCACCATATAAAAGGAGGAGCACAATCTGGGACTGAGAAGAACTGAGAAGAAGAATACTGGTGGTGCCCGGCACTCTGTTTCCTTGTTCTGTCTGTATTGATTTGTGTTTGTTACTTTGTCAGACAGAGACGTTCTGTATGTTTTTTGTGTTACTCTGTCAGATCTGTCTGCTGATAGATGATGTTGCTGCCATTACAGAAGGCCTGGAACCTTACTGCTGGTTCACAAGCCCTGAAAGAGGATTTTCTTGTTGTCTGTTTACAGAAGTCCTGGAGGAGGGTTTTACTGATGTTTTCAGAGGTTCTGGGACTATACTGATTATTTGTGTTCATTTCTCAGACCTTGTTTGTGAGTCTGTTGATTTCCTTTTTTTTTTAACTTTTATTTATTTTAGTTTACATCATTCATTTCCACGAGATTTTGAGTTACAAATTTTCTCCCCATCTTTCCCCTACTCATCACCCCAAAACAGCCATCCCATTGTGTAACCCCTCCCCCAAT